>JACEIK010002826.1:17059-34389 GCA_018107945.1 Datura stramonium
GCTGAAGTTATAGTACAGGTGGCTATAGGCCCAGTCGGCTGGAGGCTGTATTTACAGCCGTTATATAGCCCGTTTATTCCATGAATCTGAGATAGAGCCATCCAGGCGCCAGATGTGCTTAGGCTCACTAGTTCAGTAGTCCAGGTCCTAATAGGGCACCAGGTGCCAGTCATACCCCCCAAGGCGGGGCGTGACAGTTTTAGTGTGGGGTGTTGATGAAGGGCGTACTCACACACTTCATAGAAATATTTTGCCCGCACTTTACTATGTTATGAGAACAAATTTATGTGTTTTTGCATGTGTTTATGTTATATATTTGTGAAATTAGCTAACGCATGTGACTGGATTTTTCAAGGCTAAAAGTAATGGATTTGGATATGTTTGACATGTTTGGAATGAAGTTGAAAAAGAAGGATTGAATTAATAAAGATTTAAGGGAAAAAATAGTGCACTGCCACGTCCATGCGACCAGCAGCGCGAGGCGCCAGCACCTCAGCACAATTAGTCGTATGACGCAGCAGCAGTGCAGTTCCCTGAGAGGTGTGACACGCCAGCAGATCCTGCGTTGGCAGGTGTCACGCGGCCTCATTGTTGCACGTTGGCAGGCGCGAGGCACTTCCTTCTCGGTGCAGTGGCACACGCAACGCGGCACTGGTGACACGGTTTTGGAATGTGCAATGCGGCAAAGGCTTCCAATGCCCAAAAATGGGTTTCGCACTTCAATTAGGAAAATGAAATTTAAATCCCAAGTGAAATTCATAAAGGAACAAGGAAAACATAAATCTACTACTATAAATACCCCTTTATTTTTCATGTAATAGCTATCAAGTTTCAAGTTCAAAAAGTCTTCAAGTAGGATTAGAGTTTTAAGTCTCAACTTTTTAGATAAAAGTTTTGTGTCTTACGTTTGGAACTTTGAGACGATTGTTGAATTGTTCTTCTTTATTGTTGCAATAATCAAGTGAGTTTCTTCCTATCAATGTTGTAAGTATTAATTTTTTCTTTTGTTTATGAATTCTATGAATTTACTAATAAACATGATGGGCTAAAACCTCTACAACTAGGGTTTTGAGAACCATGACAAATTAACACACATAGGTAAAATACTTAGTGGTTCTTGAACGGATTTTATGCATGTATTGTTTCTTCCTTCGTTTTAATTAATTTTTAACGGTTGCAAACATTAGAACTTGCCCTATTCTTACTTACCAGACCAAGTAGGTAGTGAATGGAAAAAGAGATTAACAACGGAGATTTGAGGCTATCAACCCTCATCTAATAACTTGACCTTGTTCGGGAATAGCTAATCCGATATCAAGGGTAAGGGTTAGTAAAGAATACACCTGTAGATGGACCAAGTTGCGTGGTGATAATCATCTAAATAGGGGACCAACCATTTAGGTGAAATTAACTTACCGATATTGCATGCTAAGCACTGGAATAGATCACTAGTGTAAAACTCCTTATGGTTAGTGTAAGCACTAGCATTCTTCTACATCATTCCGTATTCTCTGTGGGATCGACCCCAACCTTTAGTTGGGTTCTTTATTGACAACGTCCGCTTCATACTTCGTAAGGAGGTATGGTTTGAGCGTTATCAATTGTGGAGGTAAAGGAGTGACAACACGGAGACTCTAACCTAGTACAGCCCAAAGACAAGGCCTAACAAGGAGTCATTGGGCTTAGAGGTAATAAGGGGCGGAGTTGTGAGACCTATAGGTTGACTCTGCGTTCCAAATATGGTAGGAATTCATCAGTAGACTATAGAAAGGTATATCATTTTTGTTACCCCCCTCCATCGAGTTATAGCACAAAGCTCCAACGGCCAGCAGGGAAAGGCAAGACCCTGGAATCCGGGCAGGCTAATTTAGGAGATAGCAATACCCCCATAGAAGTGGAAAATAGACAATATGAAGATAGCTACCGGGTTATCCCATCCTAGGTGTAAATTCGGTCCTATTCGAGTCAGTGTCAAAAGACCAATGAGATTAATTCATTTTTTGCCGGTAAGGATAATGTTTCGGCTAAATAATATACCGAATTAAGTACTAAAGAGATAGTCCGACTATATGATATCCCTATATCTATTGCAGTTTGACAGAGGAACACAACTCACAATTAGGTTTTGGAAAAGGTATCAGAACATATTGGCATGCAAGTTAATGTGAGTACAACTTCTCGTTCCTAGACATACGACCAAGCAGACCCTACGGATTAGATGTTCAAAAATGTGTTCGGGTTGAAATATAGATACCCTAAATAATGGTCTGAAGAAGGTAAGTCAGGGACAACTAAAGCAGGCATACTACATCATTCAAAGGAAAGAGTTAAACTTATTAGAAGATATGTATCAATAGCCTAGGTTCGTCGGAAGTCCTACTCTAACATATGATGTAGGGAGTTAAGGGTTGAAGCAACGAGTGGGTATTCCTGAAAGGTTCGCCAACAAAGGGCATTATGAGATCTGATGACAAGGGCAAGCCCATCCCTAGATTTACTAAGCTACACCGGGTCCTCCTGATAATCGGCCAAGTGGCCTATGAGATAGAGTTGCCTTTGGGGCTAGATTCTGTTCATCAACACTACACAAGTGCGTAGAAGACCTTTTTTAGATGGACCAGTCGAGGAAGCTCAGGTTACAGAAGAGCTGTTGCACGCGGAGGCTCCAACAGTTATATTAAATCTCCAGGTCTGTGAGGGCTACCTCGAGAATCAATGATGTGATCCATTAAAAATCTTAAAGAGAAGTAGGAGTTTTGCTGAGATAAATTGAGAAGGTAAGGATGACATTGAGTCTGGATACCCTCAGTTTTTCTGAGCTCTACGATGATAGTGTTTAAACTTAGACAATTGCAGTCAAGGCAAGGTAGTTTAGGTGTTGTCTGGTTATTTTTATTTCTATTTCCCAGTTATTTATATATATGTGGTGGAGCTATGTTTCAGTTGCAAGTAACGTCCTGTAAGACATCCATGTTGGACTTTTATGTGTTTTAGGTTTTTGTATAGTCCATATTATAGAGGGGACTCTGCCAAAATATTTCTTGCAATAGCTAAAGGAGTTGAGTATCTTAAGCCTGAGCTTACATTCGAGGACGAATGTTCCTAAGGGAGGGGATGATGTTACACCTTATAAGTTTTCGTTGTTTAACTGATGCGTTCATACGTATGTTTAGAGTTTTTAGAGTACGACACATACGAAAAAGGCTCGGGGAATGAACGGACGAGTATGGAGTCGAGCGAGCAGGAGGTTGGGGCCGGAGGCCAAGCGCCCTGGGAACCGCGCAACACTGCCAGGATGAAGCTATGGACGGTGCATCGCGCCCCTGGCCTAGCCTGTGGCCGGTGCACCACGCGCCCTGCCACTGCCTCAATTATATATAAATCCCTTCAAGGTTTAATTGAATGATTCCAAAAAAATTCCTTCGGCAGAGAACTAAGAGAAAGCGACAATTTCATCGGATTTTTGTAAAATTACGCCATCAAACTCCATCCAAATGCAAATTCACCTTGGATAACAAGTTTTGAGCCTACGAGAAGAATCCTCTGTGAAGTTATTTCTTGAAAATTCGCCCGATACACCGGAACCCCGCTGAATAAAGGTTGTCAGAATTTCTCCAAATTAGATTTTAAATGGCCACAAACAATAGGTAAGCATTTATCCCTTCTAAACTCTTGAAAAATTGCGAGTTTTCAGCTTAGTTAAAAAGATTTGAATTATAGTTAATATTAATATCAAAAGATATTGTTGGTTGCCGACTCCCACTATTGAAATAGTCGTATTCTCTCAACGTAAAGGCTGCAAGTGAATGGAATTGTTGGCTCTAGGTTGGAAACTGTTCGGGTGAATGAAAGTACGCATTTGAGGTATGTTAAGGCTTATCTATTCGGCAAGTTATTTTCGTTGTATAGTGATATGACCTATGCCTTAAAAAGTAGACAATGATCCTGTATATTTTGATTAACTACTGCTAGTAGATGATGAGCTTATATGTTGTAATTAGCTGCTGCTAGTAGATAAGGATCATGTACGTTGTCATTAGCTGCTGTTAGTAGATTATGATTATATATGTTGTGTTTAGTTTCTAGAAAATGTATTGAGAGTATATTGCAATATCCCTTGTTCGGAAAGAGTACGTTAAGTGTGACTCACGCTAAGAGCGTTATAGAAACTCCTTTGTTCTTCTATTCACTGTGTTCATAGGATTCTAGTGTTTTGCTATCATACCAAGGCCTCAGAAGTTTGTGGTTAGATATTGGGCCTGATTTGGTAAGTTGGACAGTATTGGGTGCAGTCGGCGATATAACTTACAGTTTGATGCCCATATTGTCAGTAAAGCTCTCCCAGAGGCTGTTGGCGTACCTTAACTCCTCCAGGGCCAGAAAGTTGGAGGGGATGGTAATTCTTTAGAGTCAGCGACACCAGGATTGCCTAGTGAACTAGGTGATAGCCTGCCATCTAGTTAACTATTGTCAGTGACTGTTAGTTCTAGTTGACTTAGTGTTTGTCATACAGGTCGCTCAGGAAGTCATCCCAGTTATACGAGTCATATAGACCCATGGGTACCCTAAGGAGGGAACCTTAGTAGTAGTTGGATGCGGGGCCAACGCCCCAGCTTGCTCTTACAGATACTCAGGTACAGGTTGCCGCAAATGGCCAGGTATAGGTAAACCTGCCTACAAGGTTAGGAATCGCTAGAGAAGATATATGAAATCTGAACAGACCAAGTTAAGATCTAAAGGACTAGAACCATAGTAGTACAGTATTACCTTCATGCTAAGAATTATAGTAAACCGCCTGGGGAAGGTTAGGGGCTGACTGCTCAAGAGCATGTCCGATTAAGTAGCAGCCCTACAGTTGTTCTTAGCGAAGGAACTAAATAGTTGGTCATCCTAGACCTTATGGTTCACTTATGAGTTATCATTGTCCTAGCATGTCTTCTAGAGTATCGTTTAGGCCACTCTAGATCTCTCCCTATCCAGTCTAGACCATTAGAGATTATGATCACTATCAGGATCCTCTAATTCGATATAGGCACATGGGGTGTGCCTGTTGGAAGCTATGCAGACTATTCTAGGGGAGAGTAGCGGTCGCATTAGGCCTTAAGAGCAAGATATGCCTTCTGAGTAGCTAGATTGAGACTAAGATGCAGTATATCAGTTGGGATTGACCCCACCTAGGTTAGCCTTCCGATAACCAACTTTAGGGTTGCTAACTATGTCATCACCTACGGGGCTATTGATCGCTCAAAGGAGCTATATGATAATGTCATCTCCTACGGGGCTATTGATCGCTCCAAGGAGCTATATGATGTCCAACGAGACCATACTCAGGCCTAGTCCATGTTACATCTATCCACACATGGACCTCTTTTTATGTCGTACCGGCATCACGACCCTCCGTCGAGCCTTGTGTGACAAGGGTGCAGTTACAGGAGCCCACCGGGCTCAGACGTAGTTACAGGAGTCCAGCGGGCTCAGATGCAGACCCAGAAGCCAGGTAGGTTGGCTATAGCACTAGTAGAATCATAAGAACCTGAGTAGGGGTATATAGATTGAGTTGTACTTTCCAGGGGTTATAGGGGCCCTGGTAGGTTATTTCTGTGTTGCTTGCACCTTCCAGGCTTATGGGGGCCAGGTTAGGTTCTTGTTTGTATACTTGCTTCCTAGCTATATCCTATGAATGTATAGTTGTACAATTTCAGCTCATGTACGTATAGTGATTTACTGGATGCAGGTTAAGAATAAGAATGTTTACAGGTTATCTTCCTCCCCTTCTTTCTACTTACTTTCGGTCTTTATCAGCTTTTATTCAGCTTTTTAATTATTGCCTTACGTATTCGGTAGATATTATACTGACGCCCACTATGGGGCACCGCATACTTGCCTACAGGTTTTAGACAGACAGTTGTGAGACCTCCTAGCATCTACTCAGAGTTAGTAGTTCAGCCAACTCCATTCATTCGAAGTTGCCAGGTTGTAGAGCTCATTTGTCTTTTATCAGTACAGCATTTGGGTAGACCGGGACCCTGTACCGACCAATATTTCCACTCCTAGAGGCTTGCAGGCTACATTCTTCATTCAGCGATTCGTGTTGGCTGTATGGGCCTAGATTAGTTATGTTTTTTATATTGGCCATGTGGGGCCTAGTATAGTTTCCTATTTTCATTCTGTTATAACTAGACAATATGGTGGTCTTGTCAGGCTACATAGGATCCCTTTTTATGTTATGTTGGCTGGGTTAGCTATTTTCTTTTACAGGTGTTGCATGGAATTTTTGGCCCGAGGATGTATTTATAGCCGAGATATAGCAGTTTAGTTTCTTGATTTTGAGTCGCTGGTAAGCACCAGAGGTGCATATGCCCAGCCAGGTTAGCCCAGATCTAAGTATGGCATTAGGTGCCATTCATTCCTTCCATGATGGGGTGTGAAAGAACTCCAATTGATGCAAGGTTAGATGTGTCGGAAAGAAGACTCAAAGGGCTTCAATTTGATATATTGAGTCACCCAAAAATACATTGTAACATCGGATCTATAGTCGTCAGAAGTTGACCCTTGTTAGAACTTGTACGAAAACTCAATTGGTAAGAAGGCTCTCAACTCAACTTTGTGCTAGAAGTTCCTTATGACCTTAATTAGTATCCATTTCACTTCTCACACCTAAGGATTGATAACACCTAGTATATATAGAATTAATTGGGCTCAGACCTATCCATACACCTAGAACGGTTCCAAACTTAGCCCGAAAGTTTGGGGCATTGAAATATCTCAACTTACTAGTTTTGGGTCTAGTCTTAGAGACTTTTGCGGTGTTACAATATCTCCCCCTTGGGAACATTCATCCTCGAATGTGTGTAAACATACTGAAAAGTTGGGGAAAGGAATTGCCATCCCAATTACTGAACATTCAATGCTGAAAACTGACAGAGTGACTGAGCTGAGATGCTAGGGAAAGAGTTGTAATCCCGAGAACTGAGTACTAGGGGCTGAATGCTAATGAAGTATCTGACTCCGAACTTAACTACATCTGTGAAATGAATTTCTGAGTCATACATGAGGTAACTTGATCTGCTGAGCTAGTAAAGAAACTTCTAAAGTCTGAGTTCGAGCTGAGCATACTGGAGAACATGAGCTAACATTCATAGCTAGTTTATGAAATGAAGCTGAGACTTAAGGATTCATAGGATGAGACTGGCATCACTGTCTGAAGCGGTCATCTAGAAATTCTGGATGTCTACACTTTAGAATGGGTAGAGCGTAGCTTCAACTAAAACATAAGAGAAACTATCTGAATCTGAAGGGACTGGCATATGATGGTTGTTAAGGCTAGGACTCCCCTACTAGTACACTTAATATTTGACTTTTCTCATAGACCCACCATCTCCCCCTTAGATTAAAGCCATCATTTTAAGGCTCCTGAATCTCTCTTAAGGTTGGGGCTAAACCACTAACTCTTAACCTCTCCTCCACCTCTAGCATTCACTGGAAACCTCACACTCACAACTATTTCACACCATACATCAAAAATCTCTTCTCAACAAACATCATAAGAGTTTTTATTCAATACTGGGGTTTTGGGGATAGCAATATGCAAAGAGTAACATGAGAAATTCATAAAATACCTGTGATTACTTCTGGTGACTTTCCCTTATCCTAATGTGCTGACAAGGCATAGGAGCGGTTTTGACGTTGTCCGCTACCTGCGCTTGATGATGCACCCTGCTGTAATGGGCGGGCTACTGGAGCTACTGAAGAGGTGGATGTGTCCCTACGCTCTCCCCATTTAGCTGTTGCACAATCTCTGTGCTTATGACCCAACTTGCTACACCAAAAAAGCATCTGAGCCAGCCATGCATTCTCCCAATGCTGCTTCCCACAGCTCTTACAAGATGGATATGTAATCTCTCTTACCCAAGGTCGGTAGGGAACACTAACTGTCGAAGGTGATGGGGCTAAAGATATTTTCTGGGAGCATGAGCGGTGTCCACCACTCATCCTCTAATGGGAGCACTCTGAATATCCTATTCTAGCCCTCTTGGCCTCTCTCTCATTTTCTTTCACTTCTTCCAACTATATTTGTTGGGCATATATCACCAAACGTGGAAAGTCTATGTCCTTGTGAAACATGAAGGTCCTACACTCTTAGACCAAGGAGTCTGGAACTCCATTCACAAACCTTCTCACACGAGCCCTCTGGTCGGTTACCATCTCCGGCGCATACTTGGACAATCGAGTAAACTCTAACACATACTCCTGGACAGTCATGTTTTTCTTCAAGTTGATGAAATCCACCTCCTTTTCCTCCTGCAACTCTCTAGGGAAAAACCTATCCAGGAAGGAAGTCATAAATTCATCCCAACTTACAGGGATTGCTCCAACTCCGCAACTTTCCTTCCACTAACAGAACCAGATATGAGCAGCCCCCTTTATATGGTAGCAGGCTAAATCTGGGCTCTCCATTCCCGTCACTCCCATAATCTGGGTGATCTTCTAGATCTCCTCTAAGAACTCATACAGGTTCTCGTCCACCTTTGACCCCAAGAATTTAGGTGGGTTCATCCTAAGGAAGTCTCTTACTCTAGCCACCGCTACGTTCCTATTTTGGGGAACATGAGCCACTGCCTTCTGATTAATCTGAGCGGTAATGTCCTACACCAGCTTGTGAAAGGCTGCCCTGAACTCGGCATGAGTAACATGTTCATTCATCCGGTTCACCTGGGGCTGGTGGGGCTTGTTGGCGCCCGTTACCATTTCTCCTTCTATTTGCTCATATGGGAGGCATTATCTGCAAGCACGTAAAGCGCGAGTTAGGAGAGGAACCATTAGAGTTTCATACTCTACTTACGATAAGAATCATGAAGAAAGGGGAACTTTCCTAAAAATGTCTCGTATCCTCTTTGCAATAAGTGTGGCACGCTTCACACCCATGAAAAAAACTCTACTTAACGCGGCTTTCAGACACTCTAGAGTACTCTAAACCTTTGCTCTGATACCAAGTTTGTCATGACACGAACATAATCCCAGATTGGGACACGGGTTAAGAAACCCCGAGAGGTTCCAAGTTAACCCATGACATGATCATAGAATAACACTAGCAAGATAATAGCTGACAGAATCATAACCGAGAAGAAGCTAACTGAAAGAATCTAATCAAAACCCATAAGAACAGAATCTTTTAAAACTTTTAACATAATCTAAATCCGTTTATACAAGTTTGAAAGCCTCTACTACACTGATGAGATGTTGGGACAAGCCCCCAACTAACTCCTAAACTCTGAAAAAAGAAATATAACTAAAAGAGGAAAACATAGATCTCGTCCTCGAGAGATGAGGACTCACCACAATCAGCTGAGATAGAAATAGAGTGTGTCTAACCGCGAGACTGAGTCTGGAAACCTAATTTATATCATTAGATGAGATAGCACATAAAGTATGTAGTTAGTACTTGAAATATACCGAGTATGCGGGAAACATAAAAAAACTAAAACATGCAAGTATACTGGAAGGAAGTAAATTAAGTACATCACTGAGCATATAACTGAACTGAAATACAATAACCCTGTCTGAGATACATAAATATTGATGTGAAGCTTTTATTTGAAAACATTTAATGAAGTATGATCAAGCTGATGCATAAGGGTCATGTACATGTACTAAGAACTGAAGCTGTAATTGATATCATACACCGTACTGACTATCTGTTGATAATTGAGACTGAGTTTTGCTAAGACTAATTTAAACTGTAGTTTGAAACTATACAGAGTTGAGCTGAACTGATATTGTAAACTAAGGGAGACATTCTCTACTATTGAGAGTCCAGAATTGAACTAAGGATACATTCTATGCTATTGAGAATCCCTGACTGAGCTAAGGGAAACATTCTCTGCTATTGAGAATCCTTGACTAAGCTAAGGGAAACATTTTCTGCTATTGAGAGTCCCAAACCGAATAAGGGAAACATTCTCTGCTATTGAGAATCCCTGACTGACTAAGGGAACATTCTCTTCTATTGAGAGTCCCAGACTGACCAAGGAAATGTTCTCGGCTATTGAGAGTCCCAATTATGCTATAACAAAGGGGACACTAAACTGACGTCATTCATCCAATCTAGGCTACTTCAGCTAATCAGACACCTGAGCATTCAACCAATCACATCATACTGAATTCATTAAAGTCTGATCAAGGCTACTTTCTACTATCAACAAGACCGATAGTCTGAAGAGTCATTATCGTGCTTTGACCTCGAAATTCATAAAATTTCAATCCCGAATTCGTAGTATCAATCATTTATTTTAAATTCATGAAAGATACACAGGCCCAAGTCATACTTTACACATATACCTCGAAATCATAGTGAAAGCATGTACATATTTCATATCCACCAAAGCCCATAAGTTCTAATCATGCTTCAACACATATACTAAATCATTTATTAAAGATTTATGGAAAATCTATATAATCGACTCATGATTCAAAAATATATAACTAGTTCATGGTAAGAGCATGTGAATATTTAATGAATCCCTATTTTGAAATTTATGCTAAACCAAGGTGAAAATTCTAAAGTCATGATATTCCCCTATCATGTAGATCATTCGAGAACTTGGGAGTAACTTTGTAAGCATACATGGATTATCATCATGATGGGTCTTAAAATCCATAAAAGACATATAAGAACTCATGCATAAATCAAAACCCTAGAACATGCTTTTGTAGAAATTAAGGAGTTAGGGTTTTAATATAAAAATTGGGACACAAGGATGAAAGGAGATCCTTGTTGAAGTCCCACATACCTGATTAGAAAACTCCGTTAATGATCTTGGAACTTTCAGCCTTTGTAGAGAAACCCTAGGTGGTCTTGAACCTTGGGAGAGAAGAGGAAAAAGAGCTTATGGGAGGTTTTTGGGTGGAATGAGGGATTAGGATAGGAAGGACCCTTAAATTCGTCCCATGTGATACCCTAAACGATGTCAGTTAGGAGTTAGAAGCTTAAAATTTTACGACAACACCCTTGAAATTTCACAGGAAAAAGAACCCTGCCAGTCCTCACGAGGGACATCACGACTCTTGAGGTACTGGACGAGTCGTGAGTCCAATCCATGAAGTCTATTGGGATTTCCACCAAATTTTGCCACTTAATGAGTCACTTGACCAGTTGTGAAGTCCCCTCTGAAACTGAAGTTTTCCAGCAATTTTTTCCACTTAACAGGTGACTTAACGAGTCACCTGACGAATCATTCTGTGATCTGGTGCATTTCACTAAATTACTTATAACCTTTTACTCCGAACTCCAATTGATGCAAGGTTGGATGCATTGGAAAGAAGACTCAAAGGGTTTCAATTTGATAAATTGAGTCACCCTAAAAAACTTTGTAACATGGGATCTATAGTCATTAGAAGTTGACAATTGCTAGAACTTGTACGGAAACTCAATCGATAAGAAGGCTCTTAACTCAACTTTGTGCTAGAAGTTTCCTATGACCTTAATTTGTATCCATTGCACTTCTCACACTTGAAGATTGATATTAACGCCTAGTATCCATAGAATTCATTGGGCTCGGACCTATCCATACACCTAGAACAGTTCCAAACTTAGCCCAAAATTCTGGAGCATTGAAATATCTCAACTCACTAGTTTTTGGTCAGTCTTATAGACTTTTGGGGTGTTACAGATTGCTTAACACGAGACCTGTCACGACCCGAACAGAGGCCCAGATCATAACACGGGACGAGGATCCCCGAGAGACCCCAAGTCAACCCATGGCATAAGAATTATATCTAACTCAATCAAGAACTAAACAACCATATATACAATCATAGCGGAAATACGAATTAAATATAACATCTAAATATGAAATCCAAAGTTGAATACACACATATGTATGAATAGCCTCTAAACATGACGAGTTGATGGGACAAGACCCCGACTAACTCAACAAGCTAAAAACTGAAATACATAAAGAAAGATAGATAGTCTGGTCCTCAGAAGATGAGGACTCGCCAATAAGCAGACGCTAACTCCGATGAAATGTCTAAGAGCGGGGCTGAACCTAAGAGCCAGGTCCTGTATCATGAGATGATACAGCATAGAAAGTATGCGGTCAGTAAATGGAATGTACCGAGTATGCAAGGTAAGTAAAACCACTAAACAAGTAAAATCACTTTAAGACAATGCAATAGTCGAAACATAAACATCATTAACTGAGAGTAGGGCTTGCATGCATTCGTTCTGAAATCTTGATCTTTTCATAACATTACAATACATACTTTATAACATCCATCTTACTCGAATGACTTAAAGTTGAAACATGACATTTATAGAAAAGCTGAACATTGGGTCAAACCTTGCTTTTAGAACATGCATGTATAAAATAATAACCTTTGAGTAATGAACATGCAAATATGAATCATATAGACAATGGGAGACTTGTCACTTAACTGAAATACCACGATAGAGCTTATGTGGTCCTGACTATCATAATCAAGTGCGAAGAGTCGTCCAAAACCTTTCCAAGGCTAAGGATCCTACCATGATATCGATATCAAGCTCATGGGCCATTAGGGCCGAGGATAGCTCACAAGGGAGGTCCCAATAATATAATAGTATCAACCTACGTTGGCACGTAGTTCTGGGGCATATGGTGATCAACCCTTAGCCTGCTCAGTGCTAGACTCTTCTCCCAAAACATGCACTGCTATACATCGTATATAACGAATCTAAAAATCGTCTATTGACGAATCTTAATGATCAATACATCTCAAATACGAAATCATGCATATGAGAAGCTTTAGTTCAAAACATACCACAAGATGAAACATACTTAGGAGTGTTTGCTCCAAAACCATGTGGTAAGCTATGCATAGGAAGACTTAAGTCAAAACATACCACAAGCTAGAATATAAAATTTGGGAGTCTTCACTCCAAAACAATGTAGCTTAGATCGGGAAAATCATCATTTAAACTTAACATGTGGGCATTTCCCAAAACTTTATCATACTTAAAAATACTCAATTCTCATTGAAAACATCATTATAGACATGGGTAGCTTCAAATCATGCTTTTCATCATAATATCTCATCATTATCACATTTACTTCACAAATCTCACTTTTCATGATCATATCATCAATGGGCTTCCACATTCATAAGACTAGAAATATATTTTTTGCTGAAATCATTATAAAATCATCCCATGCTTCATAATTCGATAATAAAAACATAATCAATTCATACCCATGTAAAGAAATCAGAGATTCATGCATTTGGGTAGAAACCCCATACTTGATGTTAGGATATTCTCATATTTAGATGGAAAGTGGACATGCGTGTGGAAGAAGACATCCACTCATAACCCTACATACTTGGAAGGGATTGATTCTACCACTTCTCTGATTGCCCAAGAGAGATTTGAATGAAAACATTGAACAATTGCTTTAGATCACCTCTTAAACCTTTCAAGCTTGCATGCATGGAAGGAATAACTTAGAATAGGTTTTTCCCCTCTTTAAACCCACTAAAATGAGCCTTAAACGACGTAGTATAGGCTTTAGGAACTTAGGAATTATGGAAAGGCCCTTACTAAATTCATAGGAAATTACTGCCAGGTGGTCCTAATGGACGACCTGACGACTTGTGGTCCAGGGAGACAACTCATCAGCTTGCTCGTCAAGCACACTGCCTTGCCTTGTCTCCTGGGCTCGTAACGGATCACTTAAAGATTCGTCAGGGGTGACCACGACTCGTGGTCACCAGTCATTAAGTACACTGCCTAAGTCTCTGGGATTTTCTTATCTGCCTGGCAACGAGGGACTCCACGAATTGTGGTGACTGACCACGACTCGTGGTCACCACCCATGAAGTACACTACTTTCTCCCATCTCTTTTCTTCTCCCTTACCCCAAGGATGACGTAATGACTCGTGGTATCTGACCATGAGTCATTTCCATGCACGTGGGAACCCTTTTCTCCAAACTTCCCAACTCCTCACTAGCCTCCCCCCCAAGCCACCTGACGACTCGTGGGCTGTCCTCATGAGTTGTCCCACGACTCGTCTTGTGCCTGAAACATAAATTTTACATTTTCCCCTTTTCAACTCCCGGGTCTGATCCTTGAGCTCCCGGGGTATAACAATATTGTCCCTTGGGAACATTCGTCCTTGAATATTGAAAACAAGTAGAAAACAAAAACATGCAATCATCATACTCAAATACTGATAATTTAAGCCAAAAATTGACGGAATGACTACCTCCGATTCAAAATATACAGCTGAACTGAATTTGCAAATCACATACATACCCCATATACATAAAATAAACTTGCGTGCATGAACTGAACATGAAACTAAATAGAGTCATAGGGCAAAACTAATAACTCATTCTGACATTGAGCCGGTAGAGAATAAGTGGGGGTATCTAGCCATCATATCCGCTTTGGCTTCCCATGTAGCTCCTTCAACATGTTGATTCCTCCATAACACTTTAACTGAAGCTACTTCTTTGTTCCTCAGCCTCCGAACCTAACGATATAATATTTCCACTAGAACCTCCTCATAGCTAAGGCTATCCTTTACACCAATGCTGTCCACCGGAACTACTAAAGCTGGATCTCCCAAACATTTCTTCAGAAGTGATACATGAAACACAGGATGCACGAAAGATAACTCTGAGGGAAAGTCCAACTCATACGCTACCTTACCAACTCTTCTCATAATCTGGTAGGGACCAACATAGCAGGGACTGAGTTTCCCTTTCTTCCCAAACCGCATGACTCCCTTCATGGGAGATACCTTTAGAAATACCCAATTTTCCACCTCGAACTCCAACTCTCTCCTCCTCACATCAACATATGACTTTTGACGCCTTGGAGCGATTTTCATCCTGTCCCTTATCAACTGAACCTTCACCATAGCCTCATGAACCGAATATGGCTCTATCATAGCTGCCTCACCAACCTCAAACAATTCGATGGGCGATCTACACCTCCTCCCATAGAGAGCCTCAAATGATGCCATTTGGATACTAGAGTGATAGCTGTTATTTTAAGAAAACTCGATCAAAGGCAAGTGCTCATCCCAACTACCTTTGAAGTCCATCACACATGCTCTCAACATGTCCTCGAGAGTTTGAATTGTCAGCTCAGCCTGACCATCCGTTTGTGGATGAAATATTGTGTTGAGTTTAACCTAAGTCCCAAGCCCTGTTTGAAAAGACCGCCAAAATTGAGAGGTAAATTGAGTACCACGGTCTGAAATAATAGACAAGCGCATAACATGTAATCGAACCAACCCCCGAATATACAGTTTGGCATAATCATCCGCTGAATTTGTGGTTTTGACCGGCAGAAAGTGTGCAGACTGGGTCAACCTGTCTACCACCACCCATATAGAATCATACTGTCGACGAGTACAAGGTAGGTCTGTGATGAAATCCATATTAATCTCTTCCCTCTTCCAAGTAGGAATGTTAATATCTTGAAGTACGCCTCCCGACCTTTGATGCGCGACCTTCACTTACTGACAGTTCATGATACATCTTTGTGGCATCTAGATGAATAGAGTACCTCGATCCATCAGCCTCATGCAACAACTGACTCCTCAAATCATCGACATCTAGAACACATAGGCGACCCTGGTACCGCAACACAACATCTCCCCATTGGGAGAAGACCTCAACCTTCTGGTTTTGAACAACTTCTTTCAGCTATACCAAAATCGGATCCTCATCTTGCTTAGCTTTCACATCTATCACCAAGGATGATTCGAATCCGTTTTTCACAACAACACCGCCATCGGTCGAGTTGACCAATCTAACTCCTAACCTTGTAAGTCGATGAACATCTTTCACCAGCTCCTTATTTCCCTCATCCATGTGTGACACACTCTCCATAGAGAGCCTACTAAGTGCATCCTCTACCACATTAGTCGTACCCGGGTGGTAAAGGACACTCATATCGTAGTCCTTGAGTAGCTCCAACAACCTCCTTTGCCGAAGATTGAGATCTTTCTGTGTGAACACATATTGCAAGCTCTTGTGGTCCGTAAACACATCTATGTGGACCCCATACAAGTAATGCCTCCATATCTTCAATGCGAACACCACCACGGCCAACTCAAGATCATGGATCGAGTAATTCTTCTCAATGATTTTCAACTGTCTAGAGGCATAAGCTATCACATTCCCTAGCTGCATCAATATACACCCAAGTTCAATCCTCGAAGCATCACAATAAACCACAAAACCATTGGTACCCTCGGGTAGGGTCAACACTAGTGCTGAAGCGAGTCGAGTGTTCAATTCTTTGAAGCTTTTCTCACAAGCCTCCAACCATTGGAACTTTACCTTCTTCCAAGTCAACATGGTAAAAGGTGCTACAATAGAGGAGAAACCCTCAACAAACCTCCAGTAGTAGCTAGCTAAACCCAAGAAACTTTGAATATCCAAAGGATTCACCAGTCTGGGCCAATTCTTCACCACCTTGATTTTCTGAGAATCTACTTTTATGCCTTCACTCGATACCACATGGCCCATAAATCCATGGATTCGAACCAAAACTCACACTTTCTGAACTTGGCATAAATTGGCGATCCTTGGGAGTCTGAAGTACTACTCTCAAGTGAGCGGCATGCTCCTCCTCGCTTTGAGAGTATATAAGGATGTCATCAATGAACACGATCACGTACATGTCTAAATATTTCTTGAACACCCTGTTCATTAGATTCATAAAAGCTTCAGGGGCATTGGTTAGTCCAAAAGACATAACAACAAATTTTTAGTGACCATACTGAGTCCTAAAAGCGGTTTTTGGGATGTCACTTTCCTGAACCCTGAGCTGGTGATACCCAGATCTGAGATCAATCTTGGAGAAACACTTGGCACCCTGAAACTGGTCAAACAAATCATCGATATTGGGTAAAGGATACATGTTCATAACGGTGACCTTGTTTAACTTCCAATAGTCAATGCACATCCGAAGCGAACCATCCTTCTTCCGGACAAATAACACAGGTGCATCCCTTGGAGACTTACTCGGCCTAATAAAGCCCTTACCTAACAGGTCATTCAATTGATCCTTCAACTCTTTTAGCTTGGCTGGAGCCATCTTGTAGGGAGAAATAGATATAGGTTGCGTCTCGGGAAGAAGGTCAATACCGAAATCAATCTCTCGCTCGGGAGGAACACCTGGCAAATCATCAGGAAAGACCTCTGATACTCACGTACTACTAAAATTGACTGGATAGTGTTCGTCGGTCTGGATGACTACACGCAAGTGCACGTGGTCGAACAAGTAGTAAAATGGCTCAAGTAAGCCAAGTATCGATCCCACAGGGACTGGAC
>JACEIK010002826.1:141789-155877 GCA_018107945.1 Datura stramonium
ATTTACAGCCGTTATATAGCCCGTCGTTTTCTTGAATCCAGAGTTAGAGCCAGCCTGGCACCAGAAGTGCTCAGGCTCAGCTAGTCCAGCAGTCCAGGTCTTAGTAGGGCACCAGGTGCCAGTCATGCCTCCCAAGGTGGGGCGTGACACCAGACCTACCTCTCCAACGGAAATTAGGAGTTTTCTAGGCTTAGCTGGTTATTACTGATGGTTTGTGGAAGGTTTCTCCTCTATAACATCTCCTCTGACTAAGTTAACTTAGAAGAAAGTGAAGTTTAAGTGGTCGGATGCGTTTCAGAAGAGTTTCCAGGAGTTGAAGACTCGACTCACTACCGCTCCCGTTTTGACCTTTCCAAAAGGAACATATGGGTTGGTTGTCTATTGTGATGCTTTCAGAGTTGGACTCGGTTGCCTTCTGATGTAGAAGGGCAAGGTGATAACCTACGCCTCCAGACAACTCAAAGTTCATGAGAAGAACTATCCAACTCATGACTTGGAGTTGGAAGTGGTGGTGTTTGCATTGAAAATATGGAGACATTACCTATATGGGGCTCACGTGGATGTGTTCACAAATCACAAGAGCCTTCAGTATGTGTTCAGTCAGAAGGACCTAAATCTTTGTCAGAGAAGGTGGTTGGAGCTACTGAAATACTACTACATGAGTGTGTTGTATCACCCGGGCAAAGCCAATATGGTGGTTGATGCACTAAGAAGGTTGTCTATGGGAAGCGTATCTCATGTTGAAGAGGGCAAGAAGGAAATGGTAAAAGATATTCATAGGCTAGCTCGGTTGGGAGTACAGTTGGTGGATTCCGCCGAGGGTGGAGTGGTAATGAAAAGTGGGTTAGATTCCTCCTTGGTAGTCGAAGTGAATTCCAGATAGGACGAAGATCCCATCTTACTCAAGCTTAAGGAAGCAGTTCTTAGAAAAGAAATAGAAGCTTTCTCCAAAGGGGGAGATGGGGTGCTCCGTTACCATGGAAAATTGTGTGTACCTGATGTTGGTCAGTTGAGGCACCAGATACTGGATGAAGCACACAGTTCTAGATATTCCATTCACCTTGGTGCTACCAAGATGTATTGTGATTTACGGGTATCTACTGGAAAAACGACATGAAAAGAGATATTGCTGAATTTGTAGCCAAGTGCCCGAACTGCCTTACAAGTTAAAGTAGAACACCAGAGACAAGGAGGTATCACCCAGGATATCAGTATACCTACATGGAATTGGGAAGAAGTAAACATGGACTTCATTATGGGTCTACCTAGACTCGTCGACAGCATGACTCAATCTGGGTAGTAGTGGACCGGATGACTAAGTCAGCACACTTCCTCCTAGTCAAAATGGCAGATTCAATTGAGGACTATGCCATACTTTACATTCGGGAGTTAGTCAGACTTTATGGGGTTCCATTAGCTATCATTTCAGACATAGGAACTCAGTTCACCTCATATTTCTGGAAGTCTTTTCAGAAGGGACTAGGCACTCAGGTCAAGCTCAGCACATCTTTTCACCCACAGACAGATGGGAAAGCTGAGCGGACTATTTAGAGCCTAGAAGATATGTTGAGAGCATATGCGAACGATTTCAATGGCAGTTGGGGTGACCATTTTCCTCTTATCGAGTTTGCGTATAACAACAACTACCACTCTAGCATTCAGATGGCCCCGTTTGAGGCATTATATGGTAGAAGGTGTAGATCTCCTATAGGGTGGTTTGAGGTTGGTGAAGCTACCTTGATAGGGCCAGACTCAGTGCACGAGGCAATGCAGGAAGTTCAACTAATCCGAGAAAGATTGAAAACAGCTTAGAGCCGTCAGAAATCTTATGCCGATGTGAGGAGAAGAGATTGGAGTTTGCAGTTGATGACTGGGTTTATTTGAAAATTTCACCCACGAAAGGGGTGATGAGGTTTGGAAAGAAGGGAAAACTCAGTCCGAGATATGTGGGACCCTATAAAATTTTAAGGCGTATCAATGTAGCCTATAAGCTAGAATTACCTTCAGAATTAGAAGTTGTGCACCTTGTATTCCATGTGTCACTTTTGAAGAAATGCATCGGAGATCCAACTTCAGTTGTGCCATTGGACAGGGTAGACATAAAGGATAGTCTCTCATATGAGGAGGTCCCAGTCCAGATACTTGACCATCAAGTTCGTAAGCTAAGGAACAAGGAAATAGATTCAGTTAAGGTCTTATGGAGAAATCAGCAGGTTGAGGGAGCTACATGGGAGGCTGAAGCCGACATGATGGACAAATACCCACACTTATTCTCTCCGACTCTGTTACAGTTGAAAACATTAGTTTTTCCATAGAAACCAATTTAGTTGTTGGGTTCAATTCATGTGTTTAAGTTTCCTTTATGACTTTGGATGTATGTATGAAAAGTGAATTCAGTTTCGTTATGTATTTTGAAACGGAGGTAGTCTTTCTGTCAGTTTTGGAGTTAAATGATCAGTATTTGAAAATTTATGATTGTTATTCTCAACTTTCTTGGGTGTTTTCCAACATTCAAGGATGAATGTTTCCAAGGGAGAGATATTGTAATGCCCCGGAAACTCAAACACTAGATCTGGGACTTAAAATAGAGAAAATTTGAAATTTGCAGAAATGCCTAAAAATAACTCACTTAACGAGTAATTATGAGATTCAACGACTCGTTAGGTCAGTTGTTCAAAGGGGAATTGAGAAATTGTAGGGAGGATTCAGTGTACTTAACGGAAGGACATCACGATTCGTGGTCAGTCACCACGAGTTGTGAGGTGAGTCGTTACTTGTTGGATGAAAATTTCCTATGTTTGAGGCAGTGTACCTGACGAATGGTGACCACGAGTTTTGGTCACCACAATTGAGTCGTTGGGTTGGCCGTGATGAACCCAGGTGACCAAGATGACCAGTGCACTTCATGAGTTGTGTGATGAGTCATGGCCACGAAGGATGAGTCGTTAGGTAACTCGTGGTGACTTCAGTGACCTCAGGTAGTAAACCCAATGAAAGGTCCCAACGAGTCATGGTCTCAACCAATGACTCGTTGAGTGACCCGTTGGGACCCCGTCGACCGGATTTTAGATTTTAGGCCAGGAATATTTTTGTACTCTCCTACCTATTTAGTCCCTAAACTACATCATTTTAGGTAAAATTTCAGAGATATTAGAGGGATTGAACAATTTTTCCCCTCATTCCCCACGTTCATTCTCAGAAAACATCAAAGAGTTCTCTCAAGAAACTCTCAAGCAAGCTTAGGTTTTTCTCCATTGCAGCAGTTCAAGTTTTCTTCTTCGGGGAATTTTTAGTCAGGTATATGGGAATTCAACAAGGGAATAGTTCTTCCCTTGTGTCCCCCAAAACCCTCTTATAGTTTCTCTATCAATCTTAGCCCTGAGATTTCGAGTAAGAAGAGATTTCATGTTTGTTTTTAGTTGATTTCACGTAGAATGATTTCCATGCTTATTGTTGCTATGATCTCCATCAGTTCTTGACTAAATTGTTGATGTTCCTGCAAAAGTGAAATTAGGCCTCGAGCTTTCGCATGGAACGTATTATATTAAATTTCTCACGGTTTGTGAAGTGTGATTTGGGCTGATTTTCTAGTATTTCTTATTGTTTAGATGTTGAGTAATTGCTCCCTTAATAAGAATGATTACAGCCATGGCATGAATGAGAAAACTATAATTCAGCTTGTCAGATGAGAATTCCCTATGTTTCTTGAAATCTTTACCATATTGTGGATTTCCCGTGTTGTTGGAATAAGTTGAATTCTCTGTTAGCTGCTTAACAGTTCAGTTCAGTTAGAACGTAGAATTTCTCAATGTTATTCAGAATTTGTCAACATATCAGTTTGACTACAAAATTCCTTGAGGTGTCCGTGATACCTCCCAGTTAGTAGAATCAGACTCAGAACTCAGTTTCATTGGTACACTAGGCGGTCATGACATTTTAGATAAACAACTATAACTAGCCTTAGGACCCTAGTCAGATTATAGTTTGTTCTTAGACGGTTATGACGCTTCTAGATAAGCAGCTCTCACCAGTCTAGAACCCAGTTTATGAATCTGGTCCGATAAGACTCTCAGGGTACTTTCAGTTATATATCCCTATCTAGTCTTGGACCCCAGTTTCGAGGTATCAACTTAGAATTTAGTTTAGTTATTCTAGTGGGAGCAGGACTTAGCATCGAGTAGGCTGGGGTTCCGGCGGACCCAGGTTCCTACAACTACGTTGCTAGCATAGGTTATAGTATTTATTGGCGTGATTGGCCCCAGACTTTTGTGATCACCCAGTTTATGCCTTTATACCCTTGCAAGGTATATTGGGTCCTACCGGTGGGGCGTATACATCGGACTCCACGTCTAGCTCGCATGGTTATATGTCAGTTGTAGACTCTCCCACTAGTCAGCTCAGACCAGTCTCAGTATAAGCAGTTCAGTTTTGTTTCAGCTCTATTAGTTTAGATCAGTTCAGTACAGTATCTCAGACTCAGAACTTTCAGACTTAGGGCATGCCTTTGACCATTACACAGGGTCATATTGACCATCTCAGTTTATTGCAGTTATTCAGTTTAGTATATCAGTTGGTCATTGCATGTCATTTTCAGCTCAGTCTTTTATATTCTATTATCTTTTCTCCTGCTTACTCAGTACATTCAAAGTACTGACGCATACTTTTATGTTGTATCATTTCATGATACAGCCGCAGGTTCTTAGACCCAACGCAATTAGACGATTTCGTCTAGCGCTCTCTCCCAGCAGCAGAAGTGTGAGTCCTCATTTTTCGGGGATGTTATTTTATTTATTTCAGTTTCCTTTATTATTATTTCAGTTAAACTTAGAGTTAGCTGGGAGCTTGTCAAAGCAACTGCTCACTTAGATGGCTTTCAAACAAAATGTGGTTTTAGTTTATTAGTATTGCCCAGTTGTTTCAAACTATGTGATTCAGAATTACTTCATGAATGTTTTGCGTTATTATTTTAAAGCTTCCGCTATTCATGTTTTACTCAGAATACCAGTGTATGATAGACGAAGGTTGACTTAGGGTTACTTGTGACTCCAACTACTGTGTTCCGTCCAGGGTGTAGACTCAGGGCGTGACAAATTTCTCCGAAGTTAATGGGGACTCCTATCATTATGCAAGCAATAAGAATAGCGGTTTCAAGGCTGACCCTCTACTCATTCTTTGAGGGGATGATCCAAGCACAAACAAAATCCAACCACAGCTTGGCCTTGAACTTCAAGTCGTGGTGAGAGATTTCACCACCCATTGAGGCCCAGAGAGGATTGTCAACAAATATGATGCGGGCTACCCAAGCAAATTGATCCTTCATATCAGGAACTTGGGCCATATACTCTGGACCAGATTCCACTTCGTCTTCCCAAAACAAGGAGTTGATGGCCACTGGGGTAATATCAACTTCCACCCCCCTTAGCATCACCAAAGGAAGGCATGGGAAGTCATCAACCTTGCCCCGGTGATGCATGCAGTCCTTTGGGGCCTGATACAAGGAATAGAACTCCATCACCAAGCCGAGGTAGTAAGGTGGGAGAGGGTTAACAAATGCATGCCATTGCATTTCTGTGAATCGCTCGGTGATGTTGGTAAAATCACCTCTCAACCTCGCCAAGTCAAACCGCTTCTCCACGGTGATTGATCAGCCTTGACAAATGACATAGTGCTCTTGCATGTTGGGGATGAAAAAGATTATTGCTTCCTATGTGTTGGCACACGGTGGAGCGGCCTTTGCTTTGCCCTTGCCCTTGATGTGTTCCTTGATGAAGACATGGTTTGGTTTTTTGCAAAAATGATGCTAGTGACAGCTATTTGGAGAGAAAATTAAAATAATCATAAACTAGTCTAAGGGGGAACTGAGATACAAGGGAAACCAAACAATCATTTAAAGAATCAATAACACCGGCAAAGGACTGACGGTTCGCAAAAGCAATTTTGCGGACCGCCGTTTTCCCGCTGATGCCTTACAGAAAACTGGGCAAGTGAGGGATGTATTGGCGGTTAAGCAGTGAATCGCTGGTCAAGATTCGTGAACCGCTGATGTAACACGGGATCCACTCAGTGGCCTGAAGCCAATTTTTAGAGTGAGCCAGCATTCCATCAGCAATTCGCCGAATCTGCCGGCAAAATGCCGGACCCCATTGTCCCTAATTTTGAACTTACAAAGCACATGCACCCATTAGCACACACTCACATAAAGCATGATAAAATAACCACTACTCCATTTAAACACAATCTCATAATGTTTATCCCTTAAGAATGGTGTCACCTTGTCTATCATGGGCAAAACGTTGCATTTTATTCAATTGGGTTACTCAGACTTCACCTTTTCAAAATTTCACACACATAAACACACATTCCCCATTCCATTCAACAACCATAGCATATTCACGAGTTCAATAAGTAGGGGAAACAAAGTATTACTGCTAAAGAATTAAGCACCAATGAGAAAATTAAGACAAGGGCATGAAATTTTTACCAAATTGTAGGATTGCTTAAACACTTGAACTTCAAAAAGCTTAGCTAAATCTTACAATGGCACTTCGAGATATATGTGGTGGATGAAGGAAATGTGAATGAAGTGAGTGTATTAGTGAAATATGGAGATGGTTTTATAGGTGAAAGATGGAAGTTTGGTAGGTTGAGGGGGAGGTGGAGAGTTTAATGTGGGTGTGTTGGTGGGAAGTGGAAAGGTTGAAAAATAGAGGAATATGGGAAAATGAGAATGTTGGGTAATGGAGAGACAAAAATGGAATGGAAGAGTGGTGGGGAAAGGGGAACTAGGGGAATATTTGCATAATAGGGAGGATGATCAGGTATTTTGGGATTTTATGGGCCCGCTCTTTACATTCCATTTTGAAACAAACTTGTACCTCGATCGGCGTTTCATCAGCAGTTCGCCGAATCACACCGACGTTCCGCCGCTTTAATTTCCTCTGCCATGTATTTTGTGCCCAGTTATCTATTTCTTGGTCGGCGGTTCACAGATGGAATCGGCGATCCGTTGGTTACCTGCCACTTGTGTTCTGGAGCTTCAGGTCCTCTGTCTTACATCGGCAACCCACTGGCAGTCCGTGATTTTAATTCGGCAGTTTGCTAATGGGTCTGCCGGTTCCTTGATCCAAACCTCAGCCTTCTGTTTTGTACTCTCCTTCATCGGCGGTTCGCGCTTCTAGACCGACAGCTCGCCGGTTCCGCGCCGTTTCTCTCTTCATGGTTTGTTTCTCAAATTGTTCCTCACTTCATAGCTCCTACAAAAACAAAAACATCAAAGACATCAAATAATTCATTAAACACTTGGATTGCCTCTCAAGAAGCGCCTTAGTTAATGTCGTGGAATGACGTAGACCATTTTTCAACAACTATTTCTGACAGGTCATCATCCGACTCCGTCTCTTTTAGCTCCAATCCCTTTTCCTCCTCTTCATTTTGCAACTACCTTGCATTCGGGGGGCGTTTCAGCTGATGAACACAACTTGAAGATGACCTCCTCACTTCCAACTTAAAATTTTAGCTCTCCAAGCTCTACGTCCACCACGTCTCTCCCCATAGCTAACAATGGTCTTCCCAAAATAATGGGAACCTCTACATCCATCTCACAATCCAAAATAACAAAACAAGACGATAAAATAAACTTTTCCACTCTCACCTACACATCGTCTAACACCCCCACCAGTCTTTTAATTGACCTATCTGCCATGAGTATCCTCATCGATGTCGTCTTTGTGCTTCTGAGTCCCAATTTATTGAAAATGAGCAGGGGCATCAAATTTATGTTGGCTCCAAGATCACATCTTTTTTAAACACACATATCCCAATTGTACATGGGATTGTGAAAGCTCTCGGGTCCTCCCGTTTGGGGGAAAGATTACTCATCATCACTGCACTATAATGGTGCGTTTTCTCTCTATTACCTGCATCAACCACCTTTTTCTTCTTCAGCAATTCTTTCATAAACTTATCATAACCGGGCATTTGGAGTAGAGCATCCACTAATGGTATATTTATAGACAACTTTCTAAACATGTCAACAAACTTTTTGAACTGGTCGTCCTTCTTTTTCTTGCCTAACTGTTGTGGATAAGGAGGTGAGATTCTTGATTCAACCTTGTCGTCAATTGGGGCCTTCATGCCCACCTCATCATTATCAGCATGTGAGAGGATTTCATCATCCTTTCCTTCTCCTTCCTCGTCAATCTTTTCTTCATTCCTTGGAGTCATTGGCGTTTTGTTGACTTCATCTTCTTTATCTGATTTTGGGTTATCAACCTCTTTAGGATTCACTGGGGCCTCTCCAATCACCTTGCCACTCCTAGTGACAATAGCCATGCATTGACCATCTTTCATTGGATTAGGCATCGTGTCACTAGGTAATGTTCCCTTCATCCGTGGTTCTTTTGAGCCAAAAAGTGATTCATTTTGGCCTCTAAATTCTTGATGGAGGAAGAATGTGAACTCACTGTTTGAGCAAGGTTAGAAACCTCCCCTCTTAATTCTTTTACCCCGCTCTCGGTTGACTCAACCTTCTTTAGAACTCTCGATATCATTTCTTTAATTTCGAGTTACCCACATCACTTACGCCCTGCTGATTGTGGGGATTCCCGACCTTTGGAGGGGGAAATATGAGTTTGAACTCCAGTG
The DNA here is from genome assembly GCA_018107945.1 of Datura stramonium. Classification (NCBI taxonomy): domain Eukaryota; kingdom Viridiplantae; phylum Streptophyta; class Magnoliopsida; order Solanales; family Solanaceae; genus Datura; species Datura stramonium. The sequence continues at coordinate 150,433 of JACEIK010002826.1, forward strand.
ATAGAGATCGCCCTCTTGGTTTGGCTCTCTATTACCCCACCTTTCATTCCTTTCGGGCCATCCCTGTTGCTCACGATTTCTCCAACCTTGGGTTGTCATCCCTTGGGTGCCATGGGCCTTGGTTTGCTCCTTGGTATCCAGGTCAAGAACCTCCCATTTTGTTGCCCATGTATTGGCATTCTTCTTCATATCTTTGCAGTGACGACTCTCCCTCATATTGTAAGGGACCTTGCATTCCCACGGCATTTACCACCTTGGGCCCTGCTTCCATCACGTGTTTTGTCATCAATTCTAATTGTGTCATCATCTTGGATAGATTCTCATCCCTCTCTTCATCCCTTTTTCGCAACTCAACAACCAATGCACTTGAATTGATTCATGAGTGGACACATTTGTTTCTCTCGTGTGCCAAGCCCTATTGGTTTTTGTCATTCTGTTTAGGAGGGTTTTGGCCAACCTATATGTTTGATCCATAATAGAACCACAAGCTAGGTTGTTGGCCACGGACTTGTTGATTGAATCAAGGGCCCTATAGAATCTTTGGAGAAGCACTCCATCCGGCAATCCATGATCTGGGCAAAGAGCAACCTTCTTTATAAACCTTAACCATGCCTCATGCAAAGGCTCTCCCGGTTCTTACCTGAAATTTGTAATATCATCCCTCAGCTAAAGCATCTTTGATGGAGGTAAAAAAGGGTCCAAGAAGGCCTCGGTTAACTCCTGCCATGAAGTAATACATCCGGAGGGCCTGTTAATGAAAAAGGAAAGAGTTTCAACCTGGTTGACTCTTGATTCATATTTGTTATGTTTAAGGGCTGGCATATTTCCAAGAAGTTTCTCAAATGTCGATTTGCGTCTTCTCTTGGTTTTCCGCCAAAGATCCCCTTCATTTGCAACAAGTTCAGCATCGTGCTTGTGACATGAAATACTGCATTCCCTACCGTTGGTGGTAGGCGAATGGCTCCCGCAACTTCTGGCATCACCGGATTATCTTCCTCGAGTTTCATGTTACCTTCCACTGCTTTATCCCCTACTTGGGAGTGATGACTCATGTGGTTATGAGATCCTAACAACACAACAAACTCACATCAAGTAGCTATAATGCAAAACTATTTCAAGTTAACAATCAACACAAGAATATCAAGCGCTAGTCCCCGGCAACGACGCCATTTCTGATAACGTACAAAATATATCCTTCATGCAAAGAATATACATGGCCAAAGTACCAAAACAAGTAACCCCATGAGTTCTGGGGTCGAATACCACGAGGACTAGGGAATCATAGTTACAAGTGTCGGTTGAGAAATTGACGTTAGCTTGCACCACGTAGATTTAATATAAAAACAAATAAAATTGGGGGGATTAAAATTTGCAGAGAATTATATTGGGTGATTTAGTGAAATAAAACAGAAAGATCTTCCAAGTTGTCAACAAGAGTGTGAAAGACTAGAGGTGCGGTGTAGATGAAATACTAACTAGATTGAGACATGCCAGGTCATCTTATGAGTTCAACAAGTGTAAATAATCTTGAAAAGTGGTTAATTACAGCTTTTCAGCCTTCTAATTACCTCTGACTAGAGTTTTGTCAAACCTCTAGTCACGATTTAGCTCAACCTGATTTGATTTGGATAAGCAATTGCACTAATTTCTAACCATTAGCTACTAATAAGGAATGAGAATGCAATTTCAGCTATTTCTAGTGCAATTTCACAATCTCTTATCCATACCCATTATTAAATTCTCTTCCTATACTTAATTAGTCTTTTGCAAGCAACAATCAAGCAAGAATAATTAGACCCATATCATAATCAATGGATCTTCCTTTATAGATTGAAGAGAATCTAATAGATTAACACTTATTTAAATAACATGAAGATGACTCTAGCAATACCCAATCTAATTAAGTATTCATCATCACACACCTCTATTTAATGATTTATCTACTCATGATTAAGAAATTCAGAAACACATTCAGCAACAGCTTCATTGAATTTAATAGAAAGAGTAGAAAAATAAACTTCACAAGATAATTTTCAACAATAGCTGAAACTTACTAGTACAAAGAAGAAATAGAGCAGAGTACTTTCTACCAATTTATCAATCAAAATCTCCCTACTTCAACTAAGAGAATGTTCTGCAACTGAAAAGGGAAACAATGATGTAATATATCTTTGCTCTCTCTCAATATCTCTATTTCTATCTCTCATTCTGCATCTCCCTGTACAAAGTACTTTATCTTCTATTTATATCCTGAAAAGTAGGGCACTTTTTATCTCTTTTCACGTGTTGGACGATTATACCCCTGAGCACCATTTTGGAATCGGCGGAGGTACCGGCGGTTTGCCGGTTCCAATCCATGAACTGCCAGGTATCTTTTCTGGGCCCTTACTCACTTTTAGTGAAGATAGGCGGTTCACCTGGCATTTTGCTGATACCAATTGGTGAACCGCCAGATCTTCAAGCTATTTTCAAGAACTTTAGGTGTCCTTCGGCGACTGGACCGGCGAACCGCCGATGGCATTAATCCTCAGAGGCAGTGATATTCCGCGTTTCGTCGATTTTCATCTATGATTCTCCTATTTACTTTCACTCCCTTCTTTTTGATCTATTTTTGCTCTTTTCTTCACATTTAGTTATCTGCACACAACAAAATCAAAAAGAGCATAAAATCCATAGAATCAACTCAAGGACTAAGCAAAAAAATAAAGTTTTATAGCCTAATGAGTTGGTAAATTACCAACTCATCATTGGGTATGCGGGAAGCTTAAGCAAACTAAACATGCAGGTATACAAGAAGGAAGTAAACTAGATACATCGACATGTAACTAAACTAGAATATGACAACCCTGTCTGAAATACACATATACTGACATGAAGCTTTTATTTGAAAATATTTACTGAAGTATAATCACACTAATGCATAAGGGTCCTATGCTATACATATACTGAGAATTAAAGTTGTAACTGATATCATACACTATACTGACTATCTGTTGATAATTGAGTCTGAATCCTGCTATACTGATTTTAACTGAAATCTAAAATTTATACGGAGCTGAGCTGAACTGATATCATAGACTAAGGGAGACATTCTCTGCTATGGAGAGTCCCTAACTGACTAAGAGAAATATTCTCTACTATGGAGAGTCCCTGACTGACTAAGGGAAACATTCTATGCTATGGAGACTCCTTGACTGATTAAGGGAAATATTCTCTGCTATGGAGAGTCCCTGACTAACTAAGAGAAACATCCTCTTCTATGGAGAGTCCCTGACTAACTAAGGGAAACATTCTCGGCTATGGAGAGTCCCTAACTAACTAAGGGAAACATTCTCGGCTAATGAGAGTCCCTGACTAACTAAGGGGAACATTCTCAGCTATGGAGAGTCCCGATTATACTAGAACATGGAGGTCACTAGTCTGATGTCATTTGTATAGTCTAAGTTACTTCAGCTAATCAGAGACATGAGAATTCAACTAATTACGCATTCTGAATTTATTTAGAGTTGATTAGGGCTACTTTCTACTAACAACAAGCCCAAAAGTCTGAAGTATCATTCTCGTGTTGTATTATCATAATTCATATCATCATACTCCCAAATAATCATTAAATAATACATCCTACATTCATGATACATCTATAGGATCAGATCATACTTTAAGCATATCCACAACATTTAAGTCCCGTGTTCATAGCATATAGCATATACCCTAGATTCATGTAAGATCCATAGGTCAAATCATACTTTAACACATACCCGAAATCATAGTGAAGGAATATACGTATTTCATATTCACCCAAGCCCCTAAGTTCTAATTGTATTTCAACATATAGATTAAATCATATATTCTAGATTTACGGAACCCATATGGTTGACTCATGCTTTAAACATATATAATGAGTTCATGGTAAGAGCATGTGAATATTTAATGAACCCCATTTCGAAATTTATGCTAAATCATGGTAACAATTCTAAAATCATGCTTTTCACATATCATGTACATAATTTGAGAAGGTGAAAGTAACTTCATAAGAATACACGACTATTAACCATGATGGGTCTTAGAATTCAGGGAGAACATATGAGAATTCATGCATAAATTGAAACCCTAAAGCATATTTTTCTAGAATTAAGAGATTTGGGTTTTTAGTATAATAATTTGGGGCACAAAGATGAAAGGAAGTCCTTGTTGAAAACTCATATACCTGATTAGAAGGACTCCCCCATTTGAACTTGAACATTGAAGCTGTTGAAGAAGCTCTAGGTGATCCTTGAGTTTTGAGAGAGGGGAGGAAGAAGAGGTTGAGAGTGTCTTTTGATGGAATGTGGGTTTAGGCTAGGAGGAACACTTAAAAACGTCCCATATCGTACTCAAAATGACGTAGTTTAAGAGTTAGAAGCGTAGGATTTTAGGAAAACACCCTTGGAAATTCGCAGGAAAAGTCCATACTGCCAGTCCCCACGAGGCACTCCACGAGTCATAGGTTTGAAAATGACTTGTGGTCCCAAATTATGGAGTGCACTAGAAATTTTTCTCCGAAAATCCCTCAAACTGTCGATAACTGACTTCACGATTCATTAGCTGAATTAACGACTCGTGACTCCTTTCGTTATCATAGAAACCCAAAATATCTACTCTTCATCCTGTGACTGACACGATGAGTCGTTACTTGATACAACGACTCATCCTATCCTCTTGTTGTCACACTGCCTGGGACCCCTTTGAATTTCGGCATTCATCCGATGACCGACATAACTGGTCGTTGTCTGCCTAATGACTCGTCGGGTCATTCGTGTTCACTGAACCATACTTGCACTCCTCGGCTGCTTACCACGAATCTGACCATGACTCGTTGTGTCATCTAATGAGTTGTACCACAACTCGTTCTCAGGAGAACTTTCCACTTTCCTTCTAAATTCTTCCTTTAAGTGTGGGGTCTGATCTTAGAAACTTTCGGGGTGTTACAATATCTCCCCCTTGGGAACATTCATCCTCAAATGTAGGCTAAATATGCTGAAAACTGGGGAAAGAACTGATATCCCAAAAATGGAACATTTACAATTAAACTGATGGAGTATCTGACTTCGAGCTGATCTTACATATCTGAACTGAATATCTAAATCACACATGCATGATAAGGTGTGAGAGAGACCGAAAAAACATGAAAATGACATGGAACTAGATAGAACGCTGAGAAGGATTCTTTCCCTCTAACAGGCACTAAGTTGATACGGACTGAGCCATCATTCTCAAATCACTTTCTAATATTGAACTAGAATTCATGATATCTGGTATAACTGAATATAAAGGGGTCATGAGCACAAATCATTCATGGCATCCAAAATTGAACACATACATGATGTTGACACCCAATTTTGACCTCCCTACGCCTTTATATGCTGCTTATATATATATTTATTTATTTATTTTACGCAAATATTC
>JACEIK010002827.1:0-77363 GCA_018107945.1 Datura stramonium
CCGGAATCGGTCAATTTTGTTGGGAATGTGCAGCGGAACAATCAGAATTTCGGACACAACTACAACAAGAATTGGCAGGGCCACCCGAATTTTTCTTGGGATGGAAACCAAAAGCAGAATTATATGCAACCTCAACATGAGAAGTATCAGCAGAATAGGCAGAATGATGGGCAATTGAACAGCAGCATTGAGGAAACATTGCAGAAAATTATGGAGACCCAGAATCAATTAGCAAAAAATTAGGCGAGGATGGCAACAGACTTAATGAATCAGCAAGTAGCCTCCCGAAATCTGGAAAAACAAGTGGGTCAGATAGCAGCTGCTCAAAACATGAGGCCGCAAGGGGGATTACCAAGTGACGCAGATCCTAACCCCCATAGATCAACACCATCAGTCTTAGAAGCGGAAAGCAAGTAGCTGATGCAGTGCCTAAAGAGATGAGAAAGGAGGTGCAGTCGGAGTTGGTTAGACCAGGACCATCCACCGATACTGGAGTGAATCAGAGTGCTGGGCAACAAAATGCACAACCTTCATTGCAGCCAGCACAGAGACCACCAGCACCATTCCCTCAGAGATTCAGAAAGAGCAAGGAGGAGGAATGTTTCAAAAAGTTCTTTGAGAGTTTCAAAGAACTTCACATAAATTTGCCTCTTATTGATGTCTTGCGGGAATGCCCAAGTATGCTAAATACTTGAAGGACGTGATAGTGAACAAAAATTCTATATTGGTGGACGTCCAGACTATAGCACTGACTGAGGAGTGCAGTCATAGGGTATTGAGCAAAATGCCAAAGAAGCTCAAAGACCCCGGGAGTTTATCCCACTGGTGGTGGCTGAGGTGCTTCGAGCCTTGTGTGATTTAGGGGCAGCAGTTAATCTAATGCCCTATCCTTATTCAACACCTAGAGGTTGGGAAAACCGAGACCAACAAGGTTGATGCAGCTGGCTGACCAAGTCGCGGCCCGACACCTTATGGAATAATGAGGACCTTGTCATCAAAGTAAGGGTAAATTTATTATACACGCTGATTTTATTGTTTTAGATTTTCAGGTTGATGACCAGGTACACTTAATCTTGGGACGGCCATTCTTGGCCACCGGAGGAGCGGTGATTGATTTGAAAGCAGGGACCTTGAAAATGAGGGTTGAGGATGAAGAAGAACTCTTCCGCGTTCACCAAGAAATGAACCCATCCGCATAATACATAAACCTTTATGCAGGTTAGTGTGTTGCCCGGAGGATAGAGTAAGTGGAAGATTCCCACAAATTTTGGCAAAGCTGCTCATCAAATGTTCAAGCAAGATTGGTAAGAGGCACCAGTGAAGTTCAGGAGAAAGGAGGGACAGAGTGGAGATTACATTTCTAGTGCAAAAGGGAAGGAGATGGTTCTCGAGGGGCTCCAGGAGTATGAGGATGTCACAGAAAAGGACAGTCAGCGTCGTGCCACGGCGTAGAAATAAGGCGCTGCTTGGGAGGCAACCCAACGGTACCTCAGGTACAATTTGTTAATTTTGATTTTTGTGTTGATTTTGTTATTTTCATTTTTTTATTTGTGTTTTGGTGGAAAGTTAGAGCGCAGATGGAGGGGAAGTCACAGGTACCCTCGAAGGAGGAAGCTAGTAATCATGGAAGAGGAAAAGTGTGGGGTCAAACACCCACAGTGAATTGAGAAAAAACATGTTATTAGCTAGGCACAGAGCCTCAGGGAGTATTTCTCATCCTCTTTAAATGTTAATTTGAGTGTTATGAGGACATAGCATGATTCAAGTGTGGGGTGAGGGAAATTTCAAAGGGAAATTTAAAAAAAAAATTGTGCTTAATGATGTTTGGTGAATGTAATGCTTGTGAGAAAAGTTGGAAAAATTTGAAATTTTTTGTGAGTCAACATGACTTCATCACCCGTTGGTTTTTTCTTTTTGGTTCTTTCCGATAGGGTCTTTGAACCGAAGAATAAAAAAATTCTTTTCCCTTTCTTTATCTGTATATAATGTTCAGTCATAGTTGAGGACTGTTTCCGACGATGGATGGATGGCGACCGTCTTGAGGAAAATTAGTCGATAGGTGTCGGGTTTTTGAAACCATAGCTAATGGATTCTTGTTGTTCTTGTTATGTGCTATACTTGATTGTAAGATGCAAGTATGTTCAGTGTTGAAGCATGCAAGTGTATAACTTTATATGAGACACTAAGGCTCTTGAATTTGACTCAATATGATTGAAGCTTAATTTTGAGATTTGTGTGATTAGGCGAGTAGAGTACATTGAATGTGTCTTGAATTGAGCATGTGCCATGAGTGTAAGGTTTTTGAGTATTCTATGTGCTATTGTGGATTTTCTAGAACTTTCCTGGTGGCTGTTTATAAAACGAATGAAGGATGTGTATTGTAGGAAATGATTTAGGCGGTTGCTTTGAATGAACCTAATTTTTATCCCTCATTTTACCTACAGCAGAAAAATTATCCTAGTTAGCCCTATTGAGCCTTGAGCCTATTCCTTGATAGCTGCAACATAAGATTAATCCTTTTTCTTTCATTAGCCTTGAATTTGATCCAAAACTCCTAGCGCTTAAGTGAATGATCCGAAAAAGAGGAAAGGAGTGCGAAGAATGAAAAAGAAGGAAAAGTGGAAGCTTGCAACAGTTGAAAGGTCAAGGGTGTACTTTCTTGAAAATGGTTGATGATTGTGGGGAATAAGAAACATAATAATTAAAAGTTATTTATAGAACTCCTTACTAATAGGCTAAAAAGTGCCTAAAGAAATGGGGGAACAAAAGGAGGAAAGGAAGGTTTGAAAGGAGAAGAAGGTGAAGTAAGGAAGGGAAGTTCATGAGGGCATGATGTAGTAAAATCGCTTAGGAAAGATAGTCACTATTACTGGCCAGTATACCTACCTGTACGAGTTGCGTTACAACCTGAAAAGTCCTACTTGATCTTACATTCATACATCCACCTCAAATTAGTGGAGTAAGACACTACGGGTAAGCTTATGGGTCATTACATGATGCATGAGAATTCTTTGTGAGAGTGAGTGTAATTTCTATTCGTAGCGCACATGTTGTGATGTAAAAATTGTTTTTGCGTGCGATGGGGTAACTCTCTTTCCGTGAGGGCACATGTTGAATGAAGGATATAATTCATGTGGGATTTCTTAATCGGTTGATTTGCATGAGTTTGCTAAAATTGAGAGTCTATTCTTGAGGCTAGGAAGTCTTACCGGAGTTATATGTCATTTCATTGATCAAATCGTGCATGCTCTATTTTTAGCTTGTATCTTAAATAATCATTATAGCCATAGCTTGAATTATCTTGCTAAAGTAGTTATGTGTGAGTCTCCATATGCATGAGATGTAAGAGTTGTTCGTGGATGAACAAGGCTTTAAGGTGTGGGGTTGTGATCTCGGGCAAAATAGCATGCCCAGTGACGCTTGATAACTTACTTAGTCTTGTTTAACTAATTCATTATATACATTTTCATGTCATTTTATATAAATGTTAATACATGTACTAACCAACATGATTAGTCTTTTTTTTGTAGGTTTTAATGAATTGGTGAAGTAGAGGCTTGCAATCGAAATTAAAACGCGAACGTAGGCAAGGAAGATGCGGCAACAGCCCACTTGTGCATCGGAAACGTGCCACAGCGAGGCAAGCTGCGCACAACAGCCCACCTGCGCATTGGCAACGTGCCACGGCAGGTAGGCTGCGACGAGATGTGCCAACGCTATCCAAGTAGCGTGACACACTGCCAACGCGGCAAGGTGCTGTTTGGGTTGATTTTTGGGTGATTTCTGGAGAGCCTTCGCGTTACCTCTGTGTCACGGAGGCAGTGCTCATGATACACTCCGTAGCACAGGTGATTTCCATGACAAGCTAAATTGTGCACGTTTTCCATTTGTACACTATAAATAGGTCCCTTAGCTCCTAATTCCACTTTGTCACGATTTTATTTTGGAAAACTACCTAGGAGTGAAGGGAGAAGTGGAGAACTCAGCTAGGGTTTGGCAAATTCCCTTCTCATCTACCAAATTCTTGTAAGTATGTAGTTTAGTAGTAGTTTAGTTAGTTGTAGTTTACGAACATGAATGGTTAGAAACCTTCCTCTAGGGTTTTAAGCCATGAATTATGATTGTGATTTTATGAAATTGTTTTGGAATTAAGTTATTGATTGTTGTTATCGTCTTGCATTCTGGATTGTTGGTTGTTTTTATGATTGATCACCATGAAAGCATTTATGTTATCTTGGGCAGCTGGCGAAAGCATTACCTAGGTCAGGACAGAGTGTGAGGAGCATGTTTGGCCTCATGCGCGATATAATTTTGTGTTCAGGATAGAAATATACCTAACACCTTGCTTGGTTGACAAATGGGGGTTATTAAAGACCAACTTGGGATTATCACATCAACACTGATGGTTTTGAGGCTAAGTTGAGTTAAATGGTTAGACGCACGGAGTCCTAATCGTTTCCCGTAAACCACAACACTGATTAATTGCCCTTGAGCTAGAAATTAGCATCCTCGCTCACAATGATGCAGTGAGGCTAGATTGTCGTGTTTAGAGGATCAAAGGACCATGAACATGCAATTCCTAATTATGTGAAACAACAATGATGATTTAGAGCTTAACCATATGATAATGTATAAGCATGATATCTTGAGTACAACTCTATGTTTGCTCCTGAGAATGAAATTCAGAGCATTTTGTTTGACCTAGCTTCAGTTTCCCAATTATTCTCTCATAAAGCCTATAACAACACTTTTGATATTTAAGATCATTTAAAAATGGATTGATTCTAAGAGAATGGTCAAATACTTGGCTGGGTTTGAACATTCAGTTAAGAAGAACCTTTTCATATTTTGCGAGCCGCCACACTTTGCGGGCCCGTGCTCAATGCGAGCAGCGTCAGTAGCGTCATTCTTAAGGGTAAATCATCATTACTTGTTAGTAGTGCCACCTTTTTAGATAGTAGTCTTTGAATAAACTCCAAGGGTTTCCTTTATACTATGGATTTCTTTCCTAGGAGCGATTTCTTTGTCTTTCCTTTTGTTGTCGAACCGGGTTGGCACTTCCCAGTGATAAGATTGAGAACGACTTTAGTAAGGAAAATGCCAAGTCTAGATTCTTGTCCGAGTCTTTTGTGAACTTGTTTGATTAGGAGTACCACCAACATTTCTTGTTTGGCATTACTGCATGAATTTTGAAAAAGAAAAGGGTATCTAAAAGTGAAAATGAGCATGATCTTATCATGAATTATATAATCCTTGCTTGGCTTGTTGATTCATAACTAGCTCGTTCAAAGTCATCCTCTTAATGTGACAAAGGAAGTGTGTCAACTACTTGGATTATGATGCCTTGTGTGGTAAGGTTTTGTCTTAATTCTTATGTATGCATAATTGTCACAGAACTTGACCTAAGTGTGATTCAAGGTGAAACGATAGAGGTGCCTGCACATAGAACATTATCATAGGCCTATTTTGTTTAGTCACTTCACCCAAATAACCTCCTTGAACATTAATCCTTGATAGCCAACGTCTGAGGCTAGAACTCTTTTCTTTGGAAACCACATTACAAGCCTAATGACCATTTTTAATCCTTCTCTTTGGCACTGGTCCTCCCTAATTGCTAGTGATAAACTAACAAAACAAAATGGGTTTGAAGCCCCTGAAATAGGGAGCGATAAGGAAATAAATGTGAGATGAGGCAAAAGCCTAAGTTTGGGGGTTTGCAAGAGAAGGGAGAAAATGAGAGCTTCAATGTGAGGTAACTTCAAAATCATGATGAAATGAATGAATCAATGGGTTAAAAGACCTCGAATCATCAAAGAGAAAGAGAATAAAAGGTTCTATCTCTTGCATATATAAGGAAGCTAAATGTGAAATTCACCAGGCGTTATAAGGGTGGCTTGTGTTACACAAGTGATAAAGATTATGCACAAGGAGAAATAAGGTGGAGTAATCTCAATAAGAGGATTGGATGTTACAAGTGTGTGTGTAAAGGTGGGCGGGATTTAGTCACCAAAAGCTAAACAATTATCCCACCCTCACCCCTAGACTTCATTATGACTACAAATCATGGTATTTTGAGTGTACCAATACTACATTAGTGGCAAAATACACATGAGAGGGAAAGCCTATGGGTCAATTTGTATGCTCTTGAATTTCTTTGTGAGAGTGAGTGAATTGGTGTTATCTTATAATTCCATTGTGTGAAATGCTATAAAATGTGTGTGGGATTCTCTCTTCTTCTGAGGGGCATCATTTCCTTGGAGTACTTGCTTAAAATTGTTTTTAAAGATAGGTATGATTAAGGCAAGTGGGTAGCGAACGTTAAGGAAGCTTTGAATTTGAATTGTTAATGAATTGAGATGCTTTTTGAACTTGTTTTGAGGAACTATGCACCCTTTTTGAATTAAATGAATGCATGCAAGATATGTTTAGTGATTGTGGTTACCTATTGAATCTTGTGAAACATGGTTTGAGTCTTTTGTTTTCTTCAGGTTGGTACATAATGTTTGGGGTTACTGTTACTTGGATTGATGATTTTGTGTACCACTACCATAGTACCCTATGTTTAGAAATGGCCTCTGTGCAAGAAATCTTGATTGGCCCTTGATGCAAGAAACTCATGTATTATGTTGTTCATTTGCTCAACTATAAAGAATTGCATTACTTGAGGACAAGCAATGGTTCAAGTTTGGAGGTTTGATGAGTTGGAAATTTACCAACTCATTAAGCTCTTGAATTCTTTGTAGGTACCTCATGTGAGTAAAGAAAGTATGAAATGGAGCAAAACACATAGAATTTGAGAAGAAATTTGATGAGTTATCATATGATGGTGAGGAGCAAAAGATAAGGGAAGATTTGAGCTCAAAAGAGGTGCAAAGACATGATTTAAATCGCCCTAAATGCGAGTCTAGAAGGCCCGAAATGCGGGAGAAACGCCGAAGCTACTGCCAGACCAGGATAAAAAGCGGCCCCCTTCATGGAATGGCCACCGAGGCTAAACGCCCACTGACTTGCCGGTTTACCCTTGTCAGGCCATTGTTTTCAACCGGCACAATTTGGCTTACGAGTCCAACCAATGAGCTCTGGTTCCTCACCAAAGAGGTTGTCTAATGAAAGGCGAAGGGTCCAAAAAGGTCTCAAAGCATCTTCAAGGGCATTTTGTAAGAATTTGTACACAAGAAGAGAATGCGGATATATAACCTCGATTGTACACCAACCAAGGGAAGAAATTCATTCGTCAATTCAATCATCTAGAATTCATCTTCTTCATAGAATTTTTAGTAGAATCTTATCTCCATAGATTTGTAGAGTTAGGTAGTACTTTTTCTTCTTTTCTTTAACCCATTTTGGAGGATTTCCACCATTGTTGTAAGAGCATGTAAAGCTAATTTGTGAAACTAATGCAGCTTGAACGTGAGAGTCTACTTGGTATCTTCTCTCTATCTTTAAATATGCTACTAATTTCTAGTAAGAAGTATAGTATGATTAGTTGTTAATTTGATTTGGATTTTGATTAATTTCTCTTGGACTCTTATTGAATTATAGAAGGGTATTGCCAGATTCATCTTCATATCATTCAATTAAGTATAAATCTATTCGATTCTCTTCAATCTATTAATGAAGATCCATTGATTATGATATGAGTCTATTTATTCTTGCTTGATTATTGCTTGAGAGAGAATAATTGTGTATGGAAGATAATATAGTAGTGGGTATGGATAAGAGATTGTAGAGTGGAAACAGAAATAGCTGAAATTGCTTCATTCTTTATTGGCAAACTATTAGCTGGACTAGTGTAGGTTTCTAATCCCAAATCAATTCGGGTTGAGCTAAGTTGTGGCTAGAGTTAGATAAAACTCTAGAAAGAGGGCGAATCAATAGGCTGAGAAGCTCAAATTACCCACTTCTCGAGATTATTTACACTTGTTGAACTTGTGAGAGAATCTAAGGCTAGTCAATTCCCGATTTAATTGTGATCCCATCTATAGAATGCCCTAACCTCTCACTTGTGATTGTTTGAATTGGAATTACCCCCAATTAGTCTTAGTTTAGAATTAGATAGTTATTTTTCTCTTTTTTAAATTTCCCCCAATTTTACTTTTCAAATGTTGAACAATTATGCGCTCTAGTTTGGATTAGTTTACTTAACTTTTGCGAATTATCTACTCAATTCTCTGGTGGATTCGACCTCATCATTCGTCAGAATATTTGTTTTGAACAATGATCATTTTACGCTTTTTAAGTAAAGAGAGAGGTGTATTTTAGACGTTATCAGCATGATTGACTTTGATATTATTCTTGGGAATGGATTGGTTGTATAGGTACCGCTTCAATTAATTGTAGAACTTTTGTGAGGTGGAGTTCCACTTTCCAGGTTAATCGGTCTTATAGAATGGAAGGGTAGTTCGCTGTAGTAGGTCGTTTTATTTCCTTTCTTAAGGCTAGGAAGATGATCTCTAAGGGTTGTATGTATCATCTAGTTAGGGTTAAGGATGTTGAAATTACGATATCCGACTCTTCAGTCAATTTCAGTGGTGCGTGAGTACCAAGAAGTATTCAGATGATTTACCAGGTGTTCCTCCGAGGAGGAAATTGATTTTAGTATTAACCTTCTTCCCAACAGGCAGTCTATATTTATCCCCTCCTTATAGGATGGATCCAGCCGAGCTAAAGGAGTTGAAGGATCAAGTTGAAGGACCTGTTAGATAAGGGTTTTCATTAGACCGAGCAAGCTCCATGGGGTGCACAATCTTATTTGTCCGAAATAAGGATGGTTCCCTCCATGTGCACTAACCATCGCCAATTGAACAAAGTCACCATCAAGAAGAGGCCATCACTCTTCCTAGGATTGTTCTTCGGCCGACTTTAGGGTGTCGAGTGTTTCTCAAAGATAGATCTCAGATTTGGGTATCATCACTCGGAGTTCGGGAGTGCGATATCCCGAGACAGCCTTCAGAGACGCAAGTATGGTAATTTATGAGTTTGTAAGTTCGTCTTTTGGACTAACGAATGCTCCACGCAACTTTTATGGGCTTGATAGTATTTAGCTGTTCCCTTTCAAGCTCTTTCTTTTGCTGTTTGGCGGGGTGTTCAAGCCATACCTGGACATGTTCGTGATCGTGTTCAATTATGACATCCTTATATACTTTTGCAGCAAGGAGGAGCATGCCATTTATTTGAGAGTAGTGCTTCAAACTCTCAAGGATCGTCAATTATTCGGCAAGTTCAGCAAGTGCGGTTTTTGTTAAACTCCGTGGCATTTTGGGCCATGTGGTATCAAGTGAGGGCAAAAGATAGATTCTCAGAAGATTGAGGCGGTGAAGAATTGGCCTGAACCGGTGAATCCTTCGAGATATTTGAGTTTCTTGGGTTTAGATGGCTACTATTGAAGATTTGTTGAAGGTTTGTCATCTATTGCAGTTCCTTTGACCAAATTGACTTGGAAGAAGGTGAAATTCCAATGGTCGAAGGCTTGTGAGAAAAGCTTCCAAGAGTTGAAGACTCGACTTACTTCAGCTTTTTGTGTTAACTCTCGAGGAGAGTACCAATAGTTTAAAATTGGTGTATTATGATGCTTCAAGAATCGGACTCGGGTGTGTATTGATGTAGTGTAGGAAACTGATAGCATATGCCTCTAGGCAGTTGAAAGTCCATGAGAAGAATTACCTAACCCATGATCTTGAATTAGTCGCAGTGGTGTTCGCCTTGAAGATATGGTAGAATTAATTATATATAGGGTCAAAATGGGCGTGTTTACGGACCATAAGAGCTTACAATATGTGTTCACTCAGAAGGATCTTAATCTTCGACAAGGAGGTGGTTAGAGCTACGTAAGGATTATGACATGAATATTTATGATTTGGAAAGGCTAATGTGGTAGAGGACACTTGTAGACTCTCTATGGAGAGTATGTCCCACATGGATGGAGGAAGGGAGCTGGTAGAAAGATGTGCATGAGACTCACTAGGATTGCAGGAGTGAGATTGGTTTGTCTCAACTGATGGCGGTGTTCTCCAGAAAGGATCCAGGTTAAATCCTTGGTATTTGATGTGAAATCTAGACAAGATAAGGAACCGATTTTGGTAAATTTGAAAGTTGTTCAAAGTAGGAAGGTGGAGGTATTCTCCCAAGGGAGATGGTGTGCTTCAGTACCAGGGTGGCTTATGTGTTCCAGATATTTGATGATTTGAGGAGCAGATGTTTGCATGAAACATGGATCTAAGTATTATATCCATCGGTTGCTACCAAGATATACCGTGTCTTACGGGAAATCTTTGGTGGAATAGCATGAAGAAGGATATTGGCAGAATTCATAGCCAAGTGTCGAACTGTCAACAAGTAAAGGTTGAGCACCAAAGGTCGGGAGGCTTACTTCTGGATATCAGCATTCTCACTTGGAAGTGGGAAGAGATTAACATGGATTTCATAATAGGATTACCTCGTAATCGTTGATATTATGATTCCATTTGGGTTGTGTGAACAAGGTTTACCAAGGCTGCTCATTTTCTACCAGTTAAAACCACATAATCGGCGGAAGTTATGCCAAACTATATATCGAGGTTGGTCGGATTGCATACCGTGCCTTATCCATCATTTCTAATAGAGGTTCTCAATTTACCTCTCAGTTTTGGAGGTCATTTCAAAAAGGGCTTGGTATTCAGGTTAAACTCAGCACAGCATTTCACCTTTTAACGGATGGTAAAGAAGAGCGGACAATCCAGACTCTCAAAGACATGTTAAGAGACTACGTGATGGACTTCAAGGGTGGTTGGAACGATGCTAGCCCCTGATTGAGTTTTCCTACAATAACAGCTATCACTCTAGTATTCAGATGGCACCGTTCGAGGCTCTCTATGAGTGGAGATGTAGATCGTCAACTGGATGGTTTTGAGGTTGGTGAGCAGCAATGATAGGGCCGGATTCGGTTCATGAGGAAATGGAGAATGTTCAGTTGATAAGAGACATGTTGAAAACTGCTCAAAGTCGCCAAAAGTCTTATGCGGATGTGAGAGGAAGGGAATAGGTGAAGTAAGAAGGGGTAAAGGTATTTAGAGGGTGTCCCCCATGAAGGGAGTGATGCGGTTTGGAAAGAAAGGAAACTTAGTCCCTACTATGTTGGCCCCCTACCGGATTGTAAGAAAAGTTGGCAGGTGGCTTGTGAATTGGAGTTGCCCTTGGAGTTATCTTCCATGCATCCGATATTTCATGCCTCCTTTTGAAGAAGTGTTTGGTGATCCAGCTCTAATTGTTCCGGTGGACAGTGTTGGTGTAACAGACAACCTTAGCTATGAGAGGTTCTGGTGGAAATATTGGATGGTAGGTTCGCAGGCTAAGGAATAAGGAAGCAGCTTCCGTTAAAGTGTTATGGAGGAGTCAACATATTGAAGGAGCTAGTGGGAAGATGCGGATATGATGGCTAGATACCCACATTTATTCTCTATCAAACCGGTTCCAACTTGGTATCAGTTTTCCTAAAACTCTATTTAGTTTTGATGTTTGGTTCATGTGTTCAAGTTTCTATTTTATGTATATGGATGTGTATCTGAATCATGAAATCAGTTCATCTATTAAGTTTGAATCGAAGGAATAGTCATTCAGTATTTTAGGTTTGAATGATCACTATTTGAGTGTAATGATTACATGTCTCTATTTTCTACTTGTTTCCAACATTCGAGGACAAATGTTCCCAAGAGGGAGATATTGCAATACCCTAAAAGTGGCAAAGATTAAAAAACAGGATCAAAAATGAAAGTTGGTTGAAAGCTGGAAAAATATTTGCAGGCGAAGGCCCAATGGATCATTGGTCAACCAATGACCCGTTAGAAAGCAGTCGTGGGAAGTGTAGATCTAGTGACAGAAGAAGCAATGGTGATGTAACGACTCATTGTTGGGAACAACGAGTCATCGTTTGTAACCGTGGTGAGTATTGGACTTCGGCTTTAGGGGATGTAACAGATTCATCCATGACCCGTTGTTAATGGGATCAGGAGTCGTGGTCACGATTTGTTGTAGGGGGGATAGGTATAATTGACCAGTGGACTGCGGAAGGTAACCGCGACTCTTGTATGAAAGTAACAAGTCGTGGTGAGACTCGTTGGAAGGACCAGTGCAGGATATAAGAGGAAAGCAATGGATGATATGACCCGTTGGATGAAGGGCGCTGATCACAAGTCGTTGGTTGAATGCCGAGATTAGGAATTTAGTAGTGCGGATGTGGACAGTGCCAGGAGTGCATTGGTACTCCTCAACGGATTCATTGGTACGCCCATTAGTACACCCATTGAAGAAGATTTTCCAAGGTTTTCATTAAGGTCATTTTCATCATTTCTACGGTCTAGGTCTAAACTACGTCGTTTTAAATTTTTTTTATGTTGTTTTTTTTATTTGATTTGTTTATTAATAATATATTGAATTATTGATTCTTTTAACTTATAGACAATTCTAATATCAAATTCTTTTTTGTTTATATTTATTAATGTTTTCTTAAGTGTTAATTAACTCTAACTTTAAAAATGAAGACAACAGTTTAAAGATTTTGAGAGTTTGTTTCTAATTTGCCTGTGTCTAAGACAAAATTATAAACTGAGTCGGAACTATAGTAATGAGCAAGCTGAGGCTAAAACGAACATACACGGGAAAGAAGTAATTTATCGATACAAATTCGGTTTAACCTTTCCTTCGGTTGCTAGTAAAAAATTATTGCCTATGGATAGAAACTTTAAGTATTCTACCCAACTTAAGAATCATGAACCTTCAACCTAATTTCTGTGATAAAAAGTAATAATTAAAAAAACAAAAAAAACATTTGAGATAGTCAGTTATATGAAATTGGAAATTAAATTATGATTGAAATAAAAAGTGATAGAAAAAATATTTTTAATTTTTCAAACTAAGAAGAGGACATATCCTACCAATTCACAACTTTCAAATTTATTTTTCCTTTCAGATAAAACTGGATTTTTGTACATGCTTGGCTACATTAACATTGGTCAAACATTAATGCAGTAAGAAAGAGGTGATAGAACAACCATTGAAAAATAGAAAAACCAGATGATCAACAATTACAATCCACTTCAAATGTTCTTAACCTCAAAAAGAAGTAAATTTAGCACTCATTTGTGGATTAAACATCATCAAATAGTATAAATCATACAAACAATTGAAATAAAGGAGAAAAGATAGAAGGCCTAGGATTTTTGTCCCCTCAGCACTGTAACCCACGTCCTTGCTCAACTAAGTAAGAAATATTAAATAAATGAACCTAAGTGTGCTATTTATACTAGTGGGAATTTTTCCTGGAATAACAAGAAACGTGTCACGGAGTGCATCGCGAACACTGCCTCCGTGACACGAATACTGCGGACCCTCTCTGGAAACAAGTCCCTCAGCATTTACTCCTTAGCGTGCCCACGGCATGCAGCGAGCTTGGCCCAGCATGCCACGGTGCCGTCACGAACCCTTGCACGGAATTTGATGTTCCGAGATAAATATACCCAACGTGAGCTTACTGACTTGTATCGCGTGGCATTTCCTCCGTGTCACGGAGGCAGCGCGAGACCTTCACTAGAAATTTGCCAAAATAACTCATCCGATGCAGAATGCCTCCTTGATAGCAGCATGACACGGCTCATCGCTTCAGACCCTATGTTTGCTGCTTTTCCTTGACATTTTCCATTGCTCGCTTCGAGTCCATTCCGATTTTTACCAAGATTGCATCTTAGCTTCCCAAAATTACATTTTTCCTGCAAAACAACACTAATAATATTGGTTAGTTTATGCTTAAAAATATATTATGTAAATATGTTTTACATTTTAAAAAACAAAAAAAATAAAAAAAATGAAGTATTTGAGTATCACTTGGGTATATAATTCTGCCCAAGATCACTTACCCCACAGTTAAAACCTTGTTTGTCACCGAACAATACTCTTACATCTCATGCAATTGAACCCACGCATAGCTACTTTGGCTAGAGCAATTCAAACTAGCGGTTATATCAATTATTTTATATAGCAAATCATCGAAAACATGCATAGTCTCATCAATACAATGACATTCCACCACATTAAGACCTCCTAAACTCAAGAATTGACTCGATCTTGGCAAACTCATGCAAATCAGCTGATCAAGAGACATCAACACGAAATTAACTCTCGTCAAGCATGTGCCCTCCAAAACACAAGAGAATTTTCCCCCTTTTTTATCATATGATCTCAAAGAATTACATGTAGGGGTAATTGAACACGATTTCGCTCTCTCTCCCAAAGAATTCACATGCATCATGTCATGAACATAGGCTTGCCTCTAGTGTATTACTCCACTAATATATGGATGCGTGATGTAAGATCACGTAGGACTTAACGGGTTGTAATATAAGCTAAGAAACGAAAGTAAATACTGGGCTAACCAATAATAGCAACTAGCTTTCTTAAGTGCTTTTCAATACATCCCACCATCATTATGGGCATTGTTTCTTCCTTCATCCTCCCATTCTTGAAGTCTTTCTTTATTTTGTTCACATTTCTTAAAGCACACTTGACTTAATAGCAAAGATTAGTTATACATCTTTATTTTATTTAAATTCAGCAAGTGCACCTTTGACCTTTTCTTTAACTTTCACCACTTCAGCTTTTCCTTTCTTTTCACAATTCTCACTCCTTGACCTTTGTGGGAAAATTATTTTTCTTGAGCGCTTAGAGTTTTGGATCAAATTCACGGCTAATGAAAAGAAGGGATTAAGCTCGGTTGTACCTTTTCAACGAAAGAAAAAAAATGGCTAACGGCTCAATGGGGCTAACTAGGATGTACATTCAAGGTAGGTATGATAATGGAAAATCTTTCGGTTAAATCAAAGAAATGCCTACATCCTCTCGTACAATACACATCCTTCATTTTGCTTCATACACATACCCAGGCAAGTTCTATGCAATTCACAATGGCGTGGAATAATCGAAACCTCACCTCACACTCATTGCACATGCTCCAACTCAAGACATATTCACAGACTCTTCAATCAGCTAATTACAAGAATTCAATATTAAGCCTCAATCACCGAATCGAACTCTATGGCCTCGGTATCTCAACATGTTTACACATTTGTATGCTTTCATACGAATCACCTTGGCATCTTTAATATCATGGCACAAGACGCAACAAGAATTCTGAACCATAAAGTAGCAACACGTTTGGGAAACAAACAAAGAAAGAAAATAAAGAAAGAAAAAAACCACTCCCTATCGACTACATTTCCCTTAAGGCGGTCGTATCCATCCATCATAAGGAACGGTTACTATTTATGACTTCGGTTCAATGGGATATTCTCGGTAAAAGCACTGAAAACAAACGCCAAGAAACCCAATCGCAAAAAATAATTCAACAAAAAATTTTAAAATATCGATAATTTGATAGAAACAAAAATATTTACACAACCTGCTAACAACAACTCAACACAGCGCACAACAACTTAACATTCATTACAACACCGAATTACAATACAAAACATACGCACAAAATCACAGGGTCACATTTTTCACAGGAACAACAACACAAGATATGAACATCAACAACAACAAAACAACTGGCACCTAACTACTCCCACCCCACACTTAAGCCGAACATTGTCCCGAGTGTTCACATGAGAGTCAACATAGCACAAAAGTAGGTAAATTTGAAACTCCTGATCAATCAAGAAGTATTTCAATTTCTTCATCAGGTGTCGTTGCCTCATCCCCATATCTGAATCGCCCCGCCGTCTTCATCGACTTAATATCGAGTCCTCACGGCGTGTCTCTCATCGGTGGGGACATTATCATCTGAGCTCCACAAAAGGTGGCCCCACTCGGCATAGAGCCGAGCATTTTTGCCGAAGGGTAATCAAGTCCGAATGCCACAGCTCATCTTCCCGATTGCGGCCTCCCGCCTATGCAGCGCATATCATCTGCATCCCAAATGTGGGCCATATGCGTCATCCCCGAGCATGTCGCTCAGAAGCTGAGTGGCGAGAACTGGCCCGTGGTGGTGTCGGGTGCCTTTGGTTTTGGTGACGTCAAGGCACGCCTATTCTTTTTGCGGGATGTAGTCAGGGCCTCTTCCTCGATATCCCGGCTTTCCGGGAGCGTGGTGAGCAACCCACCAAACCCGTACTTGTGCCCTTGATGAGTCGGGCACTAACTTTGCCCGTCCAACTGGCGGATTCTGTTGTTGCTCCAGGATTATTTATCTGAGCAACTGCAGCTTTTTTTCTAGAGCTTCTCTCCTTTAACGATGGAATTGTCTTTCCGGCTCTAAGTATGAATCCACCAGCTCCTTGTCTCTTGCCAGTGTTCAACGAATTCCAATATCTGCAAAAAGAGCAAGGCTAAGATCAAGTTGTCAGCACTAATAATAAGAAATTGTAGACTAACACTAAGAAAACAATTTTTACCATTTGCCAGTCCCCAGCAACGGCGCCAAAAGCTTGTTCGGTGCGTTTCGCAACTACATGCAAGTGCACGTGGTCGAACAAGTAGTAAAACAGCTCAAGTAAGCCAAGTATCGATCCACACGGGGGTGAACTAAGGTAATAATCAACAGAAATTGTTAATGAACTCTAACTTTAAAAATGGAGACAACAGTTTAAAGAAGATTTTGAGAGTTTGTTTCCTGATTTATAGTAATCTAAGACAAAATTATAAACTGAGTCGGAACTATAGTAATGAGCAAGCTGAGGCTTAAAACGAACGTACAGGGAAGTAATTTATCGATACAATTCGGTTAACCTTTCCTTCGGTTGCTAGTAAAAAATTGTGCCTATGGATAGAAACTTTCGTATTCTACCCAGCTTAAGAATCATGAACCTTCAACCTACATTTCTGTGATAAAAGAAATTCATGTTCTATCCATACATAACAAATTCCTTAATTGACTAATTGGACTTTCAGATATATTTCTATTCGAAGGTAAATCAATTCTCAATTTTCCAAACTAAGAAGAGATCATATCCCTACCAATTCACAACTTTCCAATTTCTTTCCTTTTCAAAGATAAAACTGGATTTTTTAGATATACATTAACATTGGCCAAACATTAATGCAGTAAGAAAAAGAATTGATAGAACAACCATTGAAGAAAAGATGAAAAACCAAGATGATCAACAATTACAATCCACTTCAAATGTTCTTAACCTCAACAAGAAGTGAATTTAGCCTCATTTGTGGATTAAACATCATCAAATGAGTATAAATCCTTACAAACTTAATTGAAATAAAGGAGAAAGAGATGAGAAGAACCCTAAGTTTTCGTCCCCTCAACTACTTTGTAACCCACGTCCTTGCTCAACTAAGTAAGAATAATTAAAAATGAACCTAAATTGTGCTATTTATACTAGTGAGGAATTTTTCCTGGAAAACAAGCGTGTCACAGGTACATCGCGGAGCTTTTCCACCTCCGTGACACGGAAGACTCTTTATAGCCCTCTCTAGAATCAGGTCCCTCAGCATTTACTCCTCAGCGTGCCACGGCATGCAACGCCGCGGGGCTTGGCCAACATGCCTAGGTACCGTCCACGAACCACTTACTGGGTGATGTTCGAGATAAATATACCCAACGTGACGCCTTGCTTGTATCGCGTGGCATTGCCTCCCGTGTCATGGAGGCAGCACGGACCTTCACTAGAATTTGCCAAACTAACTCATCGAGGCAGAATGCCCCTCCGCGATAACAGTATGCGACCGCAGCTCATCGCGGAGCCCCTATATTTGTTGCTTTTCCTTGACCTTTTCCTCTGCTCGCTTCCGAGTCCATTCACGCTTTTTACCAACATGTATCTTAGCTTCCCAAAATTACATGATTTAATTCATGAATTGAACTTGAAAACTTGTTGGAAATTTTCAAATATAAGTTATAAATTTTAATTAAAAATCACATGAGAATGTACAAATAGCGATAGATAAACAAGATGGAAATAAAGCATTTAGTATCACTTGGGCATATAATTCTGCCCAAGATCATGTATTGGCTAGTTAAGCCCTTCTAGCCTATTCATTCACATACATGCAAAGTTAGGAAAGTTTAGAGGTGATCAAGCTAGTCTTCAAGGTGTTCTTTATCAATTTCCCTTTGGGCTTTCAAGGAGTGGTGAGAATTGATCTTACCTTGGTATGTAAGAGTATGAGTGGGTGTTTTCGTTAACACCCATGCCCAATCTTTCCTATTTCGCTTGAAATTTGATCAAAAGCACTTATGTGTAGTTTTAACTTAAATCTTTATAGGGTCTAATGATCAAATAATGGGGTTATTTTCTTTTGTGATTTATGTTATTTTTCTAAGGCCATGATCAGATTCTATAACTATTTTGATTATAAAATTATTGATTTCAATTTATACTAAATTAAACCCAATTATGCATGTTCTATGATGAATCAAAGTTAGGATCTTTACTTTAATTATTGATATTCCTAATAACTCATCGCCTGATTTATGATTTGAAAATGACTTTATTTAAATACCCATTATGATTTGATGATTTTCAAAGTTTATGTACGATCTACAAGTACGCAAGAATCCCCATGATTTTTAAATTATTTTTGGCCGACTCACGGACCTTACCCTCATGGCTAGTTCATGAATTTACAAGCATGTTTATGATTATCATGATTTAACTAGCCCACAAATCTCATGCATAATATACTATGAGCACTATCTTTTTTGGGGAGTAGTATTTAACACCGAATAGGCTCGACGCCTAGGTTCTGCCCCGAATCTCAGAACTACGTGCCCCCGAAGGACATGATGGGACCTCCCTTGTGACTGTCCCCTTGCCCTAATGAAGCCCTTTTCATGGTGATATCACGCACCTTTCCTTGGTTCTACCCTTGGCAAGGTATGAATGTCACGACTAAGGTTATAGGTCGGAGCTCCATGTGTGCTCTTATGGTGGATGTCTGTTATGAGAATCTTCGACTGTTAATCATAATTTATGCAAGTTCATGATTATGTATATTGGCTCAAGACATGTTCAATTAAGTTTTTCTTGTTACACCCCGTAGATTCCCGACACATAGATGGCCTATTCGCATGTTGGTTAAGCGTATTTGAATGCCTACTACATGCTAGGAAAGCCCAGGAAAAGTCAGTTAAGCACAAATCGAAAAGTGTAAGCAAAAATGGAAAACAACACCAAATGCGGCCAGGGAATCTGACTTTTACCGTTCATTCTTATATAAGCCTCTCATGATGAGCGCACCATGTCTGCGGAGGTGGGAGCCTCAGCGTTGGCTCCGTGACATATGGCTGTAAACCATTTGAAAGTACTATAAAGCCCCTTCAGTTTTTCTTTGTTGATTAAATCTTCTCCATTTCCAAGAGGAACAAACCATGAAGACAGATAGGGTGTGGCCCTCGACGATTCTCACCGAATTCGCGTCAAATGCTGAGTCCAAATCTGAATTAACTTACAGACCACTAAAGGTATTTGCTGAGGGCATTACTACGGATTTAGTTTCGCGAAATTCCGCCGACAAATTGTCGTGCTACCGGGTTAAGCTAAGTGGAATTGCTCCAAATTGGTTTTCAATGTGCTCCTAGCCTTAGAAGTGAATACTTCTCCCTTACAGTTTCGAGAAATAGCAAGTTTTGACCGTATTTCAGGTAAGCCTAAGTTACGCTATAAATATATCGAAAGTGATGACGTTTTCTTCCAGAATATGGGTGTATTTAGTACTAATTGACGTATATGTAAATGCAGATTGGAGAAATAGCTGGAGTACTGACCAGGCTTTGTAGATAATTCGGATAACTAGAGGTTAAGGTATGTAAAGCCATTTCCTTCGGCAAGTTACTAACTCTAGCCTAGCATAATTCAGTGAACTCCGTAATAGAACTCCCGGAGTTGAATAATGTGAACATTGTGCAAGTTCAGTAAGCCTGGTTTGCGTTGTTATATCGTGCTCCAGTCCGAAAATCCCGGTAAAGCATCGCCAAATGGCGAGTTAGCATTCCAGACTCGGTATATCCCGTATGTGAGTACTTAAGCATGTTTCAAGAATAATGTGGCATATAATCAGAATACAAATTAGTAAAAGTAAAAATCAGATAGACGAATGAAATCACAACACAGATTAGCCATTCAGACAGGCTAGTATCTTGGCTACAGATTAGCCAAAAGCAGAGACGAGATAGTATCTTGGGTACAGTTTAGCCTTATGATTAGATAAAGATCACAGATTCAGTATAAAAGTAGTAAGATTCAGTATAATACAGAAGAGATCAGAATGAGAAATCAGATTTCAGTTAGTATTTTTCAGTTAAATAAGCTTTATATTTATATGCCTATTGTTTGTTGAGACTTGGTTGTGTTGTGAGGGAATGCTTTGAGCGTCTATACTACCCTTGAGTTGTGTCGTGTCGCCCACTAAGCGGGTGGTTTACGTCACTCCAAGAGATGGCAGCCGCGTCCCCAGTTTGGACGAAGATGGGATAAAGCTTTCCCCATATCAGGCTGATCAGCATTACAGTACAGATAGCCCTGTTGTGCGCAAGCGCCAGGGTACAGATACGGTTTCGAGATACGAGATACAGTATAGGAGTCCTCCCGGACACAGACACGATTATTTATATCAGGGTTATGGCCCGAGAGCAGGAGACACAAGGGCCGGCAAGAGGTCTCGTGGTGCTGCAGGAGAGTGGAGTGACTTGTTTTGGTTGGTTTTGACCCGGCTGAGGGTATATAGATTGTTTGCCCTTGTCGCCATCCGGCTTATGGGGGTTAGTGGCTCTTGCTATATATATGCTTATTATGTGCTATATAGTAGTTAATAGACAGCAGGCCGCCGCGTCTATAGGTACGCTCCTACCCTATCAGTACAGAAAGGTTTGATCCGACTTATATCAGTTCTTGAGATTCTGATTATCTCCTGCTATTGATTTACTAGTTATATTATCTGTATTCAGTTGTATTATTCAGTTGCTTTGCATACTCAAGTACCAGCGGTACGAAGCGCCCGATAGGGCGTACCTACAGGTACTCATAGACGAGGAGGCGTCCTCGTGATTCCAGCCAGCTATGGGAGTGTCAGCTCTTGTCATCTGGAGCCTGATATTAGAGGTGTAGTTTATTTCCTTTTTGCGGTACAGTATGGGTAGGCCGGAGCCCTGTCCTGACCATCTTATCAGTACTCATGAAGGCTTGCAGATTGTATATATTATCTCCATGTGGTCAGTTGAGCCGGTCGTGGCAAGGGGTCATTGCTTTTGTTCAGTTGTTTAGTATTCTTGATTATATTTGGCCATGTGGGGCCATGGTCTGATGGTAGTGGTGACCTTGCCGGTCCACGTAGTTATTATTATTCTCTATGTTGAGTTTTAGATGACTGAACAGCATGGTGGCCTTGTCGGCCCACATAGTTCTGTTTTGAGTATGTCTCTGGTTAGCTGTTGTTTACATGCGAGGTAGCTGTAAGCCAGTCGGCCGGAGAAACTGTGTTTATAACCGTTATATGACGTTGTTCCCGAAATCTGAAATAGAGCTAGTCGGGCACCAGATGTGTTTGAAGCTCACCAGTTATGAGTCCAGATCCTACTAGGGCACGGTGCCGATCCTTTCCCCCAAGGCGGGGGCGTGACAAACTTGGTATCAGAGAGGTCGTATCCCAGAGTCTGCAAGAAGCCCGTGCTAAGTAGAGTCTTGTCTATGGATGTGTTGTGCACCATACATAGGCAGGAGGTTGCAGGGCATGATAGGATGGTTACTCTTCTTCTCATTCAGTCGTGCTATAGAGCGGTACAGTATAGGGTTGAGTCCTAAAAACTTATCATATTAACATTTGTTTACCTCACAAAGACAGATCAGCGAGACCTGCCACAGGCAGAAGGTTGGATACAGCGGCAAGGAGAGGCACCAGCAGGATGCTCAGTTTCATTCAGATCAGCCCAATCTGGCAATGATATGAAGACTTCATCACGGCCCTGCCGGTAGTCCCCCTCACATCAGGAGCCGTTTGCGACACCGCCTCCGATAGCTCCTGTACCTACGCCATCAAGTAGGAAGTTATAAGCATAATGTACATACGAGTTGACTTATTTGCTAGATATATAAGATCTGATTAAGATAATCGGCAATACCAAATTATCAGATAAGTATGAGAAAGAGAGGGAAATGCAGGATTCCCACCTCCATCTTGCACCGGTGTAGTACAGTTCCATGTCTTCGTATTGTAGCAATAAGAAAAGGCTATTTCCTCTTGATTTTGATTCCATTTTAGTAAAGGGCATAAGAATTGAGGTGAGTTGCCCAAATCAAGCGGTAAGTGAAGATGAATTGATTGATTCTAGTTAGTGTTAGAAAGCGTAAAGAGCCCATATGATTACATAAGTTGTGTAGACCCTCATGATAATAAGCCAGTAGAGCAAGTAAGACTGCTAGCTTACTGAAAGCAGGTGTAAAAGACCTGTCAGTGATAAACGCCTAGTAATAGTCAGGGTCTGTAAGAAAAAGGTCAAGTCCGCCATAAACACTAACAACGGCAGGATATACCTGCAAGATAATAGTTATGGTTTCGGTTGTGATACCGAAAGGCAGGGAGGTCTTGTGAATCAGATGGGTCTGACTGCAAGCCAGAAGAAGAATAGCTGAGACAGACCAAGCAGCCTTGTTAACAATGAAGGGCAGGTGCCTTGAATTCGAGTTCGGCTTAAGCATGATAAAAGGGAAGAACGGGGAATACCCGATTTTGTGGGAAAATAGAATCACCCCCAGATCCATAGAATATTGTGTATTAGGAACTGAGCCTCGGACTGACGGTTAAGAGATATTAAGATTGTGGTTCAGAATACCGCGGTATGTCCGCTATAGAGAGATTAGAAACTACGATACAGCAACTCTAATCTGGTGTAGCTAGAGATAAGGCCCAGCAGATAGTCGTGGGCTCTCAATATAACTTTAAGTAAGGCCACAAGGTTCGGATATTGACCCCATGTTGTAAGAGTGGCGGAATTTAAAACAGCAGACCATAACTTAAGTGTATGTTTGTTACTTCCGAGTATAGGATGAAAGTCCAATGAAATGACAAAGAGGGCGGGAGGTATTATTAGACCGTAGAAGACCGTAAATCATGTACAGTAACAAATTAAGCAAAGTATGTAAGAGATTACGTATCATACGAGAATTCAGTATGTATTGTACGTAGTTATTGATATATATACACATATAACAGATAGTAACATGATGCTTGCCAATAGGGGTTACAATCACCCAGATTCTGATTAGTGCTAGGAAGTATATACAGATCTGTACAGCGGGACCCCTCGCCAAAAGAGAGAAGAAGGAGCAGGTAAGTGATTTGTGTGAAGCCATAGAAACTGTCTCAGTTCCCAGTTATTGAGTTAACATACTTATATCTTGTTGCGGATCTAGGCTTGAGAAGCACAGAATTATTGGCCTGAGTCGGTGATTAAATGATAAGGGCACAGTTAGACAGTCCTAACGACCAGCTGGCGCCGACAATGCTTGAGGGAAGCATCCTAAAGATTAGTGACGTTATTGCATGTGCCAGAACCAGAATTGAAACTGAATAGGCATACGTCAGGGATTGGCATGCAGGTATTTTCCCGATATATGGCGGTCGTACATGTTTTTCCCAGCCTTGTAGGTGAGTCGGCCTTAGTCAACCTAGCAGTTATTACGTGGGAACACCCCGCAAGTCAGCCAACCATCCCAGTTAGAGCAAACCGTGGGTACCCCAAGAAAGGAGTACACATCGGTAGTCGATGACAGACTAGTACTTCAGGCTGGTTCTCGTAAGATATTCGGATACGAGCCCTAGCGGAAGACCAGTCTTTACAGAATGGCTCATAAGACCAAGAATTTCACAGAACAGTAGTATAATCTAAAGTGGACCGCACAGAGCGTAAGAAATTGGTATTTTTCGGCTAGCATAGTGTTTACTAAGACAAAGAGATCGGTAGACTCCCGTGAAAATCCAAGGACGGATCGCCTGAGTAAGTCGGACTAAGCACAACCCTACAATATTGAAATTAGAAGACAAAGCAGTTAGCTGTCACAACTCCGCAGTTACGCATGAGCTACAAATGCTCGAGTAGAACGACTAGGGCACTGTTAGACTAACTGTAACGATGGGTCATTCAACTTGACTATTCGGTTATGCAGATTTATGCGGCCAGATTATTAGAGATCGTGATCATTATCAGGATCCTCTGATCAGATAAAGGCACTAGGTGCGCAGACAGTCACGTTCAGTTATGTTGCAGCATTAAATAGCCTTGGCATGGTAAAAGGCCAGATAAGCTTCGCTATGCGGTGAGATTTTGTTGGTTTCTCCGACATAAAAAGCCAGTATGACCGCCAATATGCCGTTCCCTAAATATGAATATTTTGTGTCAATCAAGAAGAGACAATGTAGTAACAAACGCCCTTAGCTATGAATATATGGGGAGTTTGGCATGCTTGTAAATGAGCAAGCGGGGTATCTAGAGAAATACACCTATGGTAGAATTTGCCCGTTCGTGTGACAGGAAATGAAGGACAACAGAGCGGTAATTTAGAACACCGTGTCGTCATTAGTTGTGGAGGTAAAAGAACGGCAATAATAGGATCCTGACCTAATCCAGCTAAAGGACAGAATTCCGCAAGGCAAAGCGCCAAATTTTAGATAATTGAGGAAGAAGTGCTGTTATGTAAAGGCCGCCTCTGTGTTCCAGATGTTTCAGGGCTCATAATAGTTATGAATGAGGTACATAATGCCGCTATTCTCTTCACCCCAGCGCGTGAAATGTACCATGATGTCGGAAAACTACTGGTGGTCGGGTATGTAAAGAGAAATTGCCGAATTTGTAGCCCAGTGTCCTAATTGCCAACAGGTGAAAGCAGAACATCAGAAACCAGGCGGGTTAACTCAGGACATGAGGAGCCTTGCCTCTCTGGAAATGGGAAGCGATGAACATGGATTTTGTGGCAGGATTACCCCGTGCCAGACATAGACATGATTCTATATGGGTGATAGTAGACAGATTGACAAAATCAGCTCATTTCCAGTGGAAACTACCTTCTCAGCCAGATCACGCCGAGTTGTATATTAGAGAAATAGTCATATTGCACGGAGTGCTGGTATCTATTATTTCAGATAGAGGGCATAATTTACAGCTAGATATTGGCAGTCATTTCGAAGTGCAGGTACACGAGATTAGCAGTACAACATTCCACCCTCAGACAGATGAGCAAAGCCGAACGCACTATTCAGACGCTCGAAGGCATGCTGCGGCATTATTGTACTGGAATTTTGAAGGAGGTAGCTGGGATGACATTGCGTTAATCGAGTTTGCTTATAATAAAAGCTATCACTCAGCTATCCAAATGGTGCCTTCAAGGCATTATACAGGCAGAAATGCAGAATCAATGGTTGGCTGGTTTGAAGTAGAAT
This sequence comes from Datura stramonium, assembly GCA_018107945.1. NCBI lineage: Eukaryota > Viridiplantae > Streptophyta > Magnoliopsida > Solanales > Solanaceae > Datura > Datura stramonium. The sequence goes on from JACEIK010002827.1 coordinate 25,408, forward strand.
CAGCATTAATTGGGCCAGACATTGTTCAACCGTCAGAGGAAAAGGTAAAGCATCGGAGGGAGGAAGTCGTATGCCGTGTGTGAGGAAGAGACTGGAATTTGATGGCGAATGACTGGGTATTTCTGAAAATACACTCCGATGAAAGGAGTGATGAGAATTCGGCGAAAGGTAAGCTCAGTCCAAGATTTGTTGGGCCGTATCGGATTCGTCGAAGGATAGGCCGAGTGGCTTATGAGTTGAGGCACCTCGAAATTAGAATCTGTTCATCCGTGCACTCATATCTATGCCGAGGAAATGCTTAGGAGATCCGTTAAGAGCAGTCCCAGTCCAGGATATCCAGGTTACCGAAGAATTGGCCTATGAAGAGGTTCCGATAGCTATCTTAGACAGACAGATTCGCGAGATTGAGAACCAAAGATACTCGTCACATCAAAGTATTGTGGCAGCAACAAGAACCGAGAGGAGATGACGTGGGAGGTGGAGGAAGATATGAAAAGTAGATATCCTCACTTGTTCCAAGCCTAGGCAGGCGACAGGTATGTTAGTATTGTTACTCATGCAATGCCTTATGGTTTATATATGTAAAGTGAAATGATCGATCTTAATTTGTCGTGTGAATACTATAGTATTGTGTAGAGTACCTGTATTGGACTTTTCTGTCTTTTAGGTTTTTGGGATAGTTCATATTACAGGGGAAACTCTGCCATTTCCTAGAAATAAGTTGGAGAGTAAGTTGAGAAGTCCTCTAAATAAATGATTTTCATTCGAGGACGAATGTTCTTAGGGGAGAATGTTACACCCCATAGATTCCTGACACATAGATGGCCTATTCGCGTGTTGGTTAAGCATATTTGAATACCATACATGCGAGGAAAAGGCCCAGGGAAAGAAGGACAAGCGCCAGAGTCGGCGCGTCGCAGAGCAAAATCGACTTATAAATCGCATTCCAGGAAAGCGACTTATAGGTCCCAATTATATATAAGCCCCTCTGCGATGGAAACGTGTCACGGAGGTGGTGCCTTGGCGTTGGCTCCGTGACACGTTGGCGCTGACCAGACACAAGTATATAAAGCCCCCACTTCGGTTTAATTGATTAAAATCTTATAATTTCCAAAGAGTTGCGACAGAGAACAGAGAGGGTGCGAAAGTATCATTGAATTATCTCTCGATTACGACGTCAAAAGGTAGTCCAAATCCAAATTAACCTCAGATACTAAGGTATTTGGCAGCAGGGAGCATTCCCTACGGATTTAGTTTCGCGAAATTCCGCCGACAAATCGTCGTGCAACCGGGCTAAGGTAAGTATAATTGCTCCAAGTTAGTGTCAATGTGCTCCTAGCCTTAAAGTGAATACTTCTCCCTTCTGGACTTTTGAGAAATAGCAAGTTTTTGACCGTCTTTCGATAAGCCTAAGTTTAGGCTATAAATATATCGAAAGTGATGTTTTCTTCGAATATGGGGTGTATTTAGTACTAATTGGCGTATGTAAAAATGCAGTTGGGAGAAATAGGCGGGTACTTGACCGAGCTGTTCCGATAGTCGGATAAGAAGTTATGGTATGTAAAACCAGTTTCTTCAACAAGTTAGTACCTTTAGCCTTGTATATCATAGTAAACTCCGTAATAGAACTCCCGGAGTTGAATAATGAGTATTGTGCAAGTTCAGTAAGTCTGGTTTGCGTTGTTATATTGTACTCGATCCAGAAGTCAGTAAAGCATGCGCCAAATGGCGAGTTATTCCATACTCAGTATAGCCCAGTATGTGATTAGCAAGCATGTTTTTAGAATAATGTGGCATATAATCAGAATACAAGTTAGTAAAGTAAAATCGAATGAGACAGATAGTATCATGGCTACGAGATTAGCCATTCAGACGAGATGATATGCGCTACGAGATTGGCCAAACAGACAGATAGTATCTTGGCTACAGTTTTAGCCTTGCGGTTAGATAAAGATCGCGGTCGGTATAAAGTAGTAAAGAATCAGTATAATACAGAAGAGAGATCGGAATGAGAAATCAGATTTCAGATAGTATTTTCAGATAAACAAGCTTGCTATTTATGTGCCTATTGTTTGTTGAGACTTGGTTGTGTTGTGAGGCATCTTTTTGGCGTCACTGCGCCCAGGATTGTGTCATTATTCGCCCACTAAGCGGGTGGAGTTTCGTCACCTTGAGAGTGGCATGCAATCCCCAGTTTGGACGAAGGTGGGATCAAGCTTTCCCCATATCAGGGGCTGATCATGACCACGTTACAGAGATAACCCTATTTATTGCACAAGCGCCCAGGAAAGATACAGTTTCAGATACGGATACGGTATGATTCCTCCAAACTCAGGCACGTTATTTATATGGAAGTTATGGCTAGGCGGAGACCCGGGGGCGGCAGGGTGCTCGTAGTTATTAGGCCAGTGGAGTGACTTATTTTTGGCAGGTTTTGACCCAGGTAAGGAGTATATAGATTGTTTGCTTGCTTGGCGCCATCCGGCTTATAGAGTTCGTATTGGCTCTTGCTTGCTATATATGAATATTATGTGCTACATAGTAGTTAATACACGACGAGCGCAGCGTCTACAGGTACGCTCTGCCCTATCAGTACAGAAGGTTTGATCCAGCTTATGTCAGTTCTTCGAATTCAGTTATCTCCTGCTATTTATTCCAGTATTGCTAGTTGTATTATACGTATTGATTGTATTCGGTGCTTTGCATACCGGTACCAACGGTACCGATGCCCAATGAAATGTGCATTACTTTCCTACAGATACTCATAGAACGAGGCGATCCCTCGTGATTCGCCAGCTATAGAGTCATCCAGGTCTTGTCATCCGGAGCGATATTCAAAGGTGTAGTTTATTTCCTTTTCTTTGTACAGTATGGGTAGGCGGGGGCCCTATCCCGACCATTTTATCGTGCACTCATGAAGGCTTGCGGGTGTATATATTATCTCCTATAAGGGCCGTTGAGCCGGTCGTGTGAGGCCGTTCGTCTTGTTTAGTTGTTTAGTATTCTTACGATTATGTTGGCCGTGTGGGGCCAAGTCTGATAGTAGTGGTGACCTTGCCGGTCACGTAGTTATTTAGTATTCTCTATGTTGAGTTTCAGATGACTAGACAGCATGGTGGCCTTGTCGGCCCGCATAGGTTCACTTGTTTTGAGTATGTCTGGTTAGCTGTTGTTGTTACATGCAGGTGGCTATAGGCAGTCGGCCGGAGCTGTGTTCTGGCCGTTATACATAGCCGTTGTTCCCAGAAATCTGAAATAGAGCTAGTCGGGCACCAATTGTGTTTAGGCTCACCAGTTAGCAAGTCCAAGTCCCTACTAGGGCACCAGGTGCCCAGTCATACCCCAAGGCGGGCGTGACAAACTTGGTATCGAGTAGGTCGTGTCCCGAGGAGTACGCAGCGTGCTAAGTAGAGTCTTGTCTATGGATGTGTTGTGCACCACATACTATAGGCGGGGAGGCTGCAAGGCGTGATAGGATGAGTTTACTCTTCTTTCTCCTTCGGTCGTGCTATAAGAGCGGTACAGTATGAGGGTTGAGCCCTAAAAACTTATCATATTCTTTGGTTACAGATACAAAGACGGATCGGCGACACCTTTGCCCTGCGGGCGAAGGTTGGAAACTGCAGCAGCGAGGAGAAGGCACCAGCAGGATGCCTCGGTTTCATTCGAGAGTCAGCCCAATCTGAGGGTGATATAGAGGCTTCATCACAGCCCTCTCAGCAGTCCCCCTCACATCGGGAGCCGTTTGGCCGACACCGCCTCCGATAGCTCTGGCCTACGCCATGAGAGTAGGAAGTTATAAGCATAATGTACATACGAGTTGAAGCATTTGCTAGATATATAGGATCTGAGATTAAGAGATAGTCAATACCATATTATCAGATAAGTAGCCAAGAAAGATAGGAAATGCAGGATTCCCACCTCCATCTTTCAGATGTGGTACAGTTCCATGTCTTCGTATTGTAGCAATAAGAAAAGGCTATTTCCACCTCTTGATTTTGATTCCAGTACAGTAAAGGGGCATAAGAATTGAGGTGAGAGGTTGCCCAAATCAAAAAGTAAGTGAAGACAGATTGATTGATTCTAGTTTGTGTTAGAAAGCGTAAAGAGCCCATATGATTACATAAGTTGTGTAGACCCTCATTATAATAAGACGATGAAGCGAAGTAAGACTGCTAGCTTACTCGAAGCCAGTGTAAAAGACGACTTGTCAGTGATAAACGCCTAGTAATAGTCAAGTTCTAGTCAGAAAAAGGTCAAGTCTGCCATAAAACGCTAACAACGACAGGATATACCTTCAAGATAATAGTTATGGTTTCGGTTGTGATACCGAAAGGCGGGGAGAGGTCTTGTGAATCAGGATGGGTGCAGGCTGCAAGCCGAAAGAAGAATAAGCTAAGACTGACCAGTATTGCCTTGTTAACAATGAAAGGCAGGTACTTGAACCTCAGAGTTCAGCTTAAGATAAGGGGAAGAAGCAGGAATACCAGATTTTGTGGGGAAATTAGAATCACCCCCGGATCCATAGAATATTGTGTATTAAGAACTGAGCCTCGGACTGAAAGTTAAGAGATAGTAAGATTGTGGTTCAGAATGCCGCGGTATGTCCTCCTATGGGGAAGTTAAGAAACTACCGATACAACGATTCTAATCTAGTGTGGCCTAGAGATAAGGCCCAGCAGATAGTCATTGGGCTCTCAATATAACTTTAAGTAAGGCCACAAAGGTTCGGATATTGACCCCATTTTGTAAGGTGGCGGAATTTAAGCAGCAGACCATAACTTAAGCGTATATGTTGTTACTTCCAGTATGGGATGAAAGTCCAATGAAATGATAAGAGAGGAGGTATTATTAGACCGTAGAAAGCGGTAAATCATATGCAGTATGAAATTAAGCAAAGTATGTCGAGGAGATTACGTATCACTAGAATTCGATGTATTGTACGTACTTATTGATATATATATATGTACAGATAACAGATATGCCTTGAATAGCTGCCAATACAGGTTACAATCACCCAGATTCTGATTAGTGCTAGGAAGTATATACAGATCGTACAACAGGACCCCTCACCAAAAAAATAAGAGAAGAGAAGGGGAAGGTAAGTGTGATTTACGTATGAAGCCATAGAAACCGTCACAAGTTCCAGTTATTGAGTTAACAGACTTATATGATTGTTGCAAGATCTAGGCTTCAGAAGCTTACCAGAATTAGTAATGCAAAAGAGTCAGGTGATTAAATGATAAGGGCACCGATTAGGCGGTCCTAGCGACCAGGCGGTGGCGCCGGTATTAGCAGGGAAGCATCCAAAGATTAAGTGACGTTATCGCATGTGCCAGAACCAGAATTAGAACCGAATAGGCATACGTCAGAGGTTAGTAATACCAAGATTATTTTCCAGTATGTTAGCGGTCGTACATCATTTTCCAGCACTGCGGTGAGTCGGCCTTAGTCAACGTAGCGATTATTACGTGGAACTCCCCGCAAGTCAGCCAGAAAACCATGCAGTCAGGAAAACCCGTGGGTACCCGAAAGGGTCCACATCAGTAGTTAGTGACAGGCTAGTACTTCAGCTGGTTCTCATAAGATATTCGAATACGAGCCCTAGCGAGAAGACAGTCTTTCTGAGAATGGCTCATAAGACCGAGAATTTCACAGAACAGTAGTATAATCTAAGTGGATTACGCACAAGGCGTAGAAATTGGTAGTACTAGGCTAGCACAGTGTTTGCTAAGACAAAGAGATCAGTAGACTCCCGTGAAAATCCAAGGACGGATCACTGAGAGTAAGTCGGACTAAGCACAACCCTACAATTGTGCAATTAGGATAACAAAGCAGTTAGATGTCCATAACTCCACCCAGTTACGCACTTGACTTACAGATGCTCGAGTAGAACATTTGAGGCACTGTTAGACTACTGCAACATTGGTCATTCAACCCAGCTATTCGATTATGCAAGGTTATGCGACGGATTATTTGAGATCGTGATCGTATCGGGATCCTATGATCAGATAAAGGCACTAGGTGCGCCTTGAGCCGGTCGTTCGAGGTTATCCCAGCATTAGAAATAGCCTTGGCACGCGGCCAAAAGGCCAGATAAGCTCTAGCTATGCCGGTGGAGTTACAGTAAGAAGTTTCCTCCCGACATAATAAGCCGGTATGACCGCCAATTATATGCCAAGTTCCTAAATATATGAATATTTTGTGTCAATCAAGAAGAGACAATGTAGTAACAAACGCCCTTAGCTATGAATATATGGGGAGTTTGGCATGCTTGTAGCCGGTTTCTTGAGGAATTATCAGAGAAATACACCTATTGGTCAATTTAGCCGTTCGTGTGACAGAAATGAAGGACAACGAGTAGTAATTAGAACACCGTTGTGTCGTCATTAGTTGTGGAGGTAAAAGAACGGCAATATGAGGATCTGACCTAATCCCAGCTTAGGACGGAGTACACACATCCAAGGTAAAGCGCCAAATTTTTAGATAATTGAGGAAGAAGTGTTGTTATGTAAAGGCCGCCTCTGTGTTCCAGATGTTTTAGGGCTCCGCCAGCCAGTTATGAACTTAGGTACATAACGCTGCTATTCTCTTCACCCCAGCGCGATGAAAATGTACCATGATGTCGAGGAAAACTGCGGTAGCCGGGTATGAAAAGAGAAATTGTCGAATTTGTAGCCTAGTGTCCTAACTGCCAACAGGTGAAAGCGGAACATCAGAAACCAGGCAGGTTAACTCAGGACATAGTTGTGCCTCTCTGGAAATGGGAAGCAGTGAATATGGATTTAGTGGCAGGATTACCCCGTACCAGACATAGACATGATTCTATATGGGTGATAGTAGACAGATTGACAAAATCAACTCATTTCCTTCCAGTGGAAACTACCTTCTCGGCCGAAGATCACGTCGAGTTGTATATCAGAGAAATAGTCAGATTGCACGGAGTGCTGAATTATCTATTATTTCTGACAGAGGAGCATAGTTTACAACTAGATTTTGGCAGTCATTTCGAGAGAGGTGCAGGTACTTAAGATTAACTTAGTACAGCATTCCACCCTCGAGATAGATGGACAAGCCGAACGCACTATTCCGACGCTCGAAGACATGCTGCGAGCGTATGTACTGGAAATTTTGAGTAGCTGGGACGAGCATTTGCCGTTAATCGAGTTTGCTTATAATAATAGCTATCACTCAGTTATCCAAATGGCGCCTTCGAGGCATTATACGGGCGAAAATGCAGATCACCGGCTGGTAGTTTGAAATGAGGAGAATCAGCGTTGATTGGGCCAGAAATTATTCAGCAGTCTGAGAGGAGAAGGTAAAGCTTATCAGAGAATGCTTACTGGCTGCACAGAACCGCCAGAAGTCGTATGCCGATGTGCGGCGCAGAGACTGGAATTTGATGTGAATGGCCGGAGCATTTTCTGAAAGTACCTCAGATGAAAGGAGTGATGAGATTCGGCAAGAAGGTAAGCTCGGTCAAGATTTGTTAGGTCGTATCGAATTCGTCGAAGGATAGGCCGAGTGGCATATGAGTTGAACTTGCCTCTAGAATTAGAATCTGTTCATCCGGTCTTTCACGTATCTATCTTTGAGGAAATGCTTAGAACCCATCCCGAGGCTTGATCCCGATCCAGGATATCCAGGTTCTGAGAAGAATTGGCCTATGAAGAGGTTCCGGTAGCTATCTTAGACAGGCAGTTAACGATTGAGAACCAAGATATTGCGTCTGTCAAGTCTTTGTGAGTGTAACGAGGAACCGAGAGGAGATGACGTGGGAGGTCGAGGAAGATATGAAAACTAGATATCCTCACTTATTCCAAGCCTAGGTAGGCGACAGGTATGTTAGTATTGTTACTCATGCAATGCCTTATGGTTTATATATGTAAAGTGAAATGATCGATCTTAATTTGTCGTGTGAATACTATAGTATTGTGTGGAGTACCTGTATTGGACTTTTCTGTGTTTCAGGTTTTTGGGATAGTGCATATTACAAGGAAACTTCTGCCAAAAATTTTCCTACAAATAAGTTGAGTAAGTTGAAGTTCCTCTAAATAGAAGTTTTCATTCGAGGGGAACGATGTTCTTAGGGGGGTAGAATGTTACACCCCGTAGTTTCCCATTACACATAGATAGTATTCGCGTGTTGGTTAAGCGTATTTGAATGCCATACATGCCGGAAAAAGGCTCGGGGAAAGACCGGACAAGCACCAGAATCGGCGCGTCGCAAGGCAAAAATGCGACTTATAAAAATCGCATTCCAGGAATGCGACTTATGAGTCCCAATTATATATAAGCACCTCTGCGATGGCAACGTGTCACGGAGAGGGGAGCCTCAGCATTGGCTCCGTGACACGTTGGCCTTGACGGTTTTTACAAGTATATAAAGCCCCCAGTTGGGTTTATTTGATTAAAATCTTATAATATCCAGAGAGGTGCGACAGAGAACAGAAAGTGCGAAAGTATCATTGAATTATCTCTCGATTACGCCGTCAAACATAGTCTAAATCCAAAATTAACCTCGAGATACTAAGGTATTTTGCTTGGCGAGGGGAGCATTCCTGCGGATTTAGTTTCATGAAATTCCACCGACAAATTATTTTGCTACCAGACTAGAGTAAGTGAAATTGCTCCAAATTAGTGTCAATGTGCTCCTAGCCTTAAAGTGAATACTTCTCCCTTATGGACTTTTGAGAAATAGAAAGTTTTTGACCGTCTTTCGATAAGCCTAAGTTTAGGCTATAAATATATCGAAAGTGACGTTTTCTTCAGAATATGGGTGTATTTAGTACTAATTGACGTATATGTAAGTACAGATTGGAGAAATAGCTGGAGTGCGGCCGAGCTTCGTTCGATGATCGGATAACCCGGGTTAAGGTATGTAAAGCCGGTTTCTTCAACAAGTTAGTAGATTTAGCCTTATATCATAGTAAACTCTTTTGTAATAGAACTCCCGGAGTTGAACAATGAGTATTGTGCAAGTTCAGTAAGGCTGGTTTGCGTTGTTATACCGGACTCAGTGCGAAAGTCAGTAAAGCATGCGTCAAATGGCGAGTTAACATTCCAGACTCAGTATAGCCAGTATGTGATTAGCAAGCATATTTTTTAGAATAATGTGGCATATAATCGAGAATACAAGTTCGTAAAAAAGTAAAATCAGATAGACGAGATAGTCTCATGGCTACAGATTAGCCATTCAGACAGATGATATCTTGGCTATAGATTAGCCAAACAGACAGATAGTATCTTGGCTACAGTTTAGCCTTGCAGTTAGATAAAGATCACGGTGGTATAAATTAGTAAAGAATCGGTATAATACAGAAGAGATCGAGAATGAGAAATCATATTTCCAGATAGTATTTCTCAGTTAAACAAGCTTGCTATTTATGTGCCTATTGTTTGTTGAGACTTGGTTGTGTTGTGAGGGCATCTTTTTGAGCGTCCTCACCTCACACAGGTTGGTAATCGTGTCGCCCCGGGCGGGTGGGTTTCACGTCCTCCAAGGAGTGGCATGCCGACCCCAATTTGGACGAAGATGGGATGAAGCTTTCCCCATATCAGGCTGATCAGCATTACAGTACAGATTACCCTGTTGTGCGCAAGCGCCCAAGGAACATATACAGTTTCAGATACAGATACAGTATAGGATTCCTCTGGACTCAGACACGGTTATTTATATCGGAGGTTATGGCCGAGCCGGGACCCAGGGGGCCGGCAGAGGTGCTCGTAGTTAGCAGATCGGTGGAGTGACTTATTTTTGGCTGGTTTTGACCGGGTAGGAGTTATATAGATTGTTCCTTGCCCGGCGCCATCCGGCTTATAGAGTTGGTATTGGCTCTTGCTTCTATATATATGCATTTAATATAGTAGTTACTAGACAGCAGGAGCGCCGCGTCTATAGGTACGCTCCTGCCCTATCCAGTACAGAAAGGTTTGATCCCAGCTTATATCAGTTCTTCAGATTCAGTTATCTCTGCTATTCGGTATTGCTAAATTATGTTATCTGTATTGATTGTATTGATTTCTTTGCATAATGTTTGCTGATGCCGCGCCCATTGGGGGCGCTGCATTACTTCCTACAGGTACTCATAGACGAGGACGAGCGATCCCTCGTGATTCCAGCCAGCTATAGAGTCATCAGCTCTTGTCATCGGAGCCTGATATTCCAGAGGTGTAGTGATGAGCCCGCAAGTGTATGGGTTGTACAAGTAATATAGTGGCCCTTTTTAAGAACCGGAATGTCGAACCCACAGGGACTGGACAACGGGGTAAAACCTTTTCAGTGTTAATTTACTATAACTTAATAATGAAGACAACAGTGCAAAGAAGTTTTTATATTTTGGAAATTAGTTTTATGCTAAAGTAAGATATTTATACAATGAGGTACGAACTGCAGATGTGAGCATCTTTGAGGCTAAAGCTTGAACATGTAAAGAAATCAATTATCGATATACATGGTTTATCTTTTCTCCGGTTGCTAGTGAATTTATGTCTATGGATTAAAACTCTCGTATTTAACCCAACTTAAGAATCATGAACCTTCCACCTACATTTCTGTAATAAGAAGAAATTCATGTTCTAGCCATACAAAACCGATTCCACACTTGACTAATACGACTTTCCAGGTATATTTCTATCTGAAGGTAAATCAATTCCAATTTTCCCAAACCAAGAAAAGATCATATCCTATTAATTCACAACTTTCCAGTTTCTTGCCCTCTCGGGTGAAACCGGACTTTTTAGATTTACATTAACATTGGCGAAACTAACGTAGTAAGAACAAGAATTAAATAGAACAACCATAGAAGAAAAGATGAACCAACCAAATAATCAACAATTGCATTTCAATACAATAGTTCATAACCTCAGCAAGAAAGGGATTTAGCCACTGATTTGTGGATTGAACATCGTTAAATGAATGGAAATCATGCAAACAATTGAAAGAAAGAAAGAAAGGAATAGAAAACCTAAGAATTTTCGTCCTCACAAGCTGCCTGTAACCCAATTTCTTGCTCCACCAAGTCAGAATAATTAAAAATGAACCTAAGTGTTCTATTTATACTAGGGATAATTTTCCCAGAATAACAAGCAACATTACGGAGTGCATCGCGGAGCACAGCCTGTGACACGGTGCAAGCGTGAGCTTTCTTGAAGTTGGCCGCGGTAATTGCTCCCAACGTGGCACGACGTACAGCGGGCATGCCCAGCGTGCCACAGTGCAAACTCGGACCCTCACTGGAATGTCAAGGTCTGGGAAATTAATTCCAACATGCCACGGCTTGATCGCGGACCCTCTGGAATTTCTGAATTTATATCTCGCAGACAGAATGCATACCGCGATGGCAGCGTGTCACGGCTCCATCGCGGAGCCACTTGAATTCTTGCTTCTCCACCTGCTTCCTTGCTCGTTCCCGATCCATCTCTGATTTCTCCCAGCATGTATCTTAACTCCATAAAAAGTATGTTTTTTCCTGCAAAACAACGCTAATCAATGTCAGTTAGTATAAAATCACACTTCCATAGAATTTACATGAGAATGTACACATTGTTAGATAAACAAGGCAAAAGCTATGCATTTGGTATCAATTTGGCATATAAATATGCCTCTGATCACCTACACACTTAAAATCTTGTTCATCCTCGAACAATACTCCACTCTGAAATTGATATCCCATCATGGCTACTTTGGCTCAAACAATTCAAGCTGCAGTTATACCGATTATTTTCATAACAAATCAAGAAAACTTGCATAGTATCATCCTTACAATGACACTTAATAAATCAAGACCTCCTAGCTCAAGAATCGACTCTCGATATTGGCAAACCTTCGTACCAAAATTAGTTGACCGAGATATCCGACACGAATTTCATTCTTTCGTCAAGCATGCGCCCCTCACATCACAAGAGAATTTTCCCCTCTTTTGAATCAGATGAACTCTAAATCATTTCTTGCAGGGGCATGTACACACAATTTCACGCTCTCTCCCAAAAGAATTCACATGCATCGGCACTGACCCATAGGCTTTCTAGTGTATTACTCCACTAATATAAGGGCGCGTAATATAAGATCACGTAGGACTTAACGGGTTGTAATATCAGCTATGGAACTAGTATATACTGGGCTAACCAATAATAGCAACTAGCATCCTTAAGCGCTTTCAATACATCCCTCCTCTTGGACATATTTTCTTCCTTCTCCTTTTCTTGAAGTCCATCTTTATTTTTTGTCACCATTTCTTTAACACACCAGACTAAACAAAAAGATAAGTTATACAACTTTATTTCATTTAAATCTGGCACGTACACCCTTGACTCATTTTCTTTCTTCTCATCACTTTTCTTTTTTTCTCCCTTTCTTTTCTTTTCATTTCACTCCTTTACACTGTGGGAAAATTTTATATTTTTTTTGGTTTTTGGGGTTTTTTTTTTTTTATGAATTTTGAGTTTTTTTAATTTTTTATTTTTTTAATCTTAAATTAAATATTATAAAGGCTAAAGGCTCAATGGGCTAACTAGGATTTAATCTTCAAGGTGGATATGAAAAGGATAAACAAAGAAAAAAACTTTTGGTTAAACAAAAGCATACATCCTTTCCTACACTACACTTCCTTCATTTCGTTTCGTACACACAACAGGCAAGTTCTAGACACTCCACAATAGCATGGAATAACCAAACCTCACTATACACTTGATGCACATGCTCAACTTAAGACGACTTCACAGACTCTTTAATCAGCTAATTACAAGAATTCAACATTAAGCCTCAATCACACCGAATCGAGTTCTATGGCACAAGTGTCTCACATATGTACAAAAAATTTGCATGCGTTCAAACGAATCATCTTTGCAGCATAGATATTATGTACAACACGCAACCAAGATGTCGTAGCCATAGAGTGCTTTAGCCATGTGATACAACCAACACCAAAAATTTAAATAACTGCTTCTATCGACTACATTTCCCTTAAGACGAGTCGTCATCCATCCATCATAGGGAACGGTCACTATTTGCGACTTCGGTTTCAATGGGACTCTTCGGCAAAGAACCGAAAACTCCGAGAAACCCAAAGTAAAAATAGTTACGAAAAAAAATTTCGACAAAACTATTTACACACTGGTAACAGCATTCACAGCACACACAGGTCTCAACAACAAAAAATTTACAAAACGAACATACACATAAAAACAAAGGTCACATTAATTCACACATAGCAACGAGAACAAGAGAACATGCGATTATGTACAAAGACAAGACAAAATTCAGCACCACCTAACTACTCCCCACCCCACACTTGGAAATCGAACACTGTCCCAGTGTTCATACAATCACAAACAGAAAGGTGGGTGGTGAAACTCCTTGATCAGTCAAAGTACTCACTTCTTTGTCGGGTGCTGCCCCGCCTCATCCCCATGCGAATCTCCACCATACGTCCTCCTCCGACTCAACATTGGAATCCTGCGTGTCTCCTCGTCGGTGGGGACATCATTATCCACGGGCTCCACAAAAACTGGGACCACCCGACATAGTGCCTGGCGTTTTCGCCAAAGGGTAATCTAAGTCAGTACGCCACGGCTCGTCTCGGTGCCGGTCTCCCGCCTATGCGTAGGCGGAGCATCTGCATCCCGAACATGCGGGCCATATACTGGTCATCCCAGGCATGTCGCTCGGCTAATGTGAGGCTGGCCCGTGAGTGGTGTCGGGTGCCTTAGTCTTTGTAACATCGATGGCACGCCGCTCCATCTGCGGAATGTAGTCTAGGGCCTCTTCCTCGACCTCAAGGCCCCTCGGGAACGTGTCATTAGCCAGCGAATCCGTACCTGGCACATGAGTAACCCGGGCTCTGTTCATGGCGGATATGATCACCCGCCCCTACATTAATCTCAGCGCTTTCATCAGGGCATACACTAGGCATACACAATCCCGGGTCACATCCGTCATGTGTGCACCCCAGAATCCAACGAGGGAGCAAACAATTTTTAGCCGGTCCTGGCTTCCCTGTTCATACGTGAATAGGGCAGTGTCTGATGATAGCCCCTCTCCTTGTGCCTGCTCCAGCGTGCCGTCGACCGGGCTCCACACAATGTCCAAATCTGATATCCGCATAGGGTAGGTGATATTCAACTGCCGGAGTACGTGGGCATCCGTGTTTTTACGCCGCCAGTATGGCATTGAGGTGGTGAGGCTCAGTGTGACAATCTGGCCCCTTATCTTGATGGTGCCTTGTGACTCCTGAGCGTCGGGTTCCAGTTGGCATAGAACTCCCGAGTAGTACGAGATTGCACTCCTTAGGCTCGTCAAAAATGAAGCGCCGGCCGGCAGCGTCAATCCGGTGTACCATACGAAGGGGAACTCCTGTGCCAACGCGTCCCGTGCAATGTGCTCCTCAGGGAAGTATTTGTTCTCCTTGTACTTTGGGTACCACTTTATGCTTCCCTTCCCTCAGTCACCCATCTCGTTCCATATTGGCGGCAACGCGTGGAACGCTGGTGCTGCTGGGACTGCTGCTCGATCTCAATCGTTTTCTTCCGGCGCCTGATGTGGATGCTTCTTACCCTTTCCTGCCCGCTTTGCCATTGTCCCTGTCAAAGAAAACAGACAGTCCCAATGTCAGTCAGATTAAAATTAGCTTCGACTAAGTTTGAGTTTATTTCTCGGCCACCCCACACTTAGTCTTCAGCTCTCATTTTAGCATTTTGGCAAGATCATACTTATTGTATTATTAAAAAAAAAAAAAAACAAGAAACCAAAAACAACAAAACAACCAAAATGCCTCGTGCATTCAGCGGATTCCACAGTATAACCTCTATGTACTACTCAGACTTCGTACAGCTAATCCCAACATACTATCGATCACATTCCATCACACAGCACTTAGCTAAAAAAAATGAAAAGAATAAAATATTCTAACCACTCAACCTAAGCAATTCCCCAATTTCTATGCTTGATAATTTCATGCAATTTCAACCAATTTGTTCCCCGAAAATTTATCGCTTCTTTAGCATAAGCGTAGAAGCACAACACAATTTACTCACCCAACATGCACAACCCAACCATTTTTTTTTTTTACATTTTCAACCTCAATTCAATTTCTTCCTACTCACAACCCAACCCTAGCTACAATTTCACAACAAAATTCAATCAAGCATGTAATTATCGCATTCATACAATCACAACGATCCTACGAACAACAATCAACAATAACTTAAATGAATTTAAGCTCAATTTATACTTAGGGCTAGGTTTACTTCCCTATCATGCTCAAAATCGAAAATAAATGGAAGTAAAATTGAGATGAAGTTAGAAAACATACCTTACTTCGATGAACTTGAAGAAAAACTGAAGAAAGTTTGAACTTGAGTCGTGCCCGTTGGGAAGGGGGGATTTTTGGGTGTTGTCGCGGAGGGAGTGAAAAATGGGGAAAAAATGAAAAGGGGATTTCGGGGTTAAAAGGAGGGTTTTCACGCGGGTTACCCGGTGACCCAGTATGACCGGCACGAAAACACCTCAACGTGTCACGGAGTGCATGTCGGAGCCTTGCCTCCGTGACACGAACCCTCAGCCGCAGGCGTGCAGGTACATAAAATTCCAGATTTTGACGTGTAACGGAGGGTAACGCGGAGGCCCTCCTCCGTGACGAACTATCCTTGCAGGCTCCTTTGTTTGCCACTTAAATTTTTTTTTCTTACCTCGTTTCTCCTTTGCATTCCTTTGCATTTTTCCCTCCGATCAACCTATAATATATCTTACAATAAGAAATCGGTTAGAATTCTAAGGTTTGAAGAACACAATATTTTTTATTTTCTATTTACACACCTCTACATAAAAAAAATTCTTTTTCTCTTTTTTTCTCTTTTTTTATCTATATACAATTTTACAATCAACAATTCCACGGGTTGCCTCCGTGCGGCGCACAGTTTAATGTCTCGGCTCGGCGTCATTTGAGCTATTTCTGCCCCTAGGGTGACGGACGTTTTTCTCTCGAACACCATCTCACCCCAGTAATGCTACACCGCTGTCGGGGGGCTTTCCCATTAACTCTCGAGACTCAAAATACGAGCAACATCCAGGTTGCTCAAGCACATTGATAACCGAGAGTTCTTAGTACCTGACAGGGAGCTTGGTGGCCTTGTACACATAAATTTCCACCTCCACCTTGTCATGTGCTCGCATAGTTAGCTGGCCTGCATCTACATCTATTAACTTTCCCGGTCGCCAAGAAGGCCGTCCCAAAATAAATGGGACTTCGGCGTCGGCTCCAAAATCCAGCACAACAAATCTGATCAGGGAAGATTAGGGAGCCGACTTTGCACTAGCACGTCCTCCAAATACCGATCTCTGGTCTTGCCAAGGAACGATTCACGAGCTGCAAGATCACAGTTGTAGATCTAGGGCTCTAGCCCCAACTTCTTGAATACCGAGTCGGCATCAAGTTAATGCTGCCGCTCCCAAATCACTAATCCGCGAGCTCGGATATTTTGCCCGATTGTTATCTGAATTGTGAAGCTCCCAGGATCTTTGAGCTTCGTGGGCAATCGGTTCTGTATCCGGGAAGTGCACTCCTCCGTAAGAGCCACCGTGGCATATTCGGTAAGCATGCTTTTGTTGGCCACGATGTCCTTCTGCTTGGCGTACTTAGGCACTCCCTGCAAAACATCAACAAGAAGGTAAGTTAATGTGTACCTGTTTAAGCACCTCCATGAATTTCTTGAAACGCCTCCTCCTTGTGCTTCTTTAATCGTTGAGGAACGGGGATGGAGGTCTTTCTGATTCCGCATCCTTGGCCTTCCCCCTCTCATCCATTTTCTCCCTCTCGCTTCCTGCTTTTCTCATGTTTGTTAAGTGTTTTTGAGTTCCACCTCCCTTCAACTGCAAACCACTCCCTCGTCACTGCATTTACCTGCTTGGGGTTTGGGAGTGCGTGTCGCTGGGAAGTCCTCCTCTAGGCCTGGTGTTCTGGGCTTTAGCAAACTGCCCAAATTGATACTCCGGCGCCTTGGTAGCTAGTTGATTGTTCTTGACCTCGGCTGCCAATTTGGCATGGTCAGCCTGCAATTGAGCTTGGCTAGCTATCAATTTCTTGAACATCTCCTCAACGCTGGGTGATGGTGGTGGAGGAGGGCATTGTTGTTTCTATATTGTGACTGATAGTTCTGTGGCCCTCCTTGATTCCTCTTTGCATACCACGACCTCAGGAGCTACGCACTTACGATGGTTGTTGCTACCCCAAGAGAAATTCGGGTGACTCACTCCAGTTAAAGTTGTAGCTGTTCCCATACTATTGTTGATTGTTCCTTTGTGCATTACCGACAAACTTCACCGAGTCTGGATTTGCTCCACAACACTCAGGCGAGTGTTCATTGCTCCCACACACTTCACCAAATCTCTTTGCCTTGCATGTTGCGGGGCTTGAGACTGACTCAGGTTCATGTTGCCGAAGTGGGTGTTTAGTTGATTTTTGCAAGGCAGCTATCTGTGCAGCGTGGCTGTAAACCCATCCACTTCCAAGACTCCAGCTGCTTTCCTTGCTCCTCCCCTTGAAGAAGTCCGCATTCCACTCCGGATTTCCCTGCGAAAAATACGATTAAGCAAAGTATAAAGCTCCTCGTAAGTCTTTTCTAATGCTTGTCCCCCAGCTGCCGAATCCAGCAAAATTTTTGTGTGGGGTTCCAAACACTCTATAAAAGTGTGCACCAGCACATCATTGGATTGATGGTGACAGTCCACAACGATGAGTTGAATCTCTCCCAAGCTTGATACAGATTCTCTCCTTCTCTTTGTTTGATACTTAGAATTTGACTTCTAAGTCTTGCTGTTTTACCGGAAGAAAAGAATCGGATCAAGAACTTCTTTAAAGATCATCCCATGTGGTTATAGGTTTGGTGGCTCAGCTTTCAGCCACCTCTTGGCTTCTCCCAAAAGTGAAAATGGGAACGGTGTAAGCCTGACGTAATCTGTTGACACTCGTGGATGTAAGTGTCACTTATCTCCAAAAAATTTTGAAGATGTTGTGGATCCTCGTGAGGAGACCTGTGAACTGCCCGCTTGTGTGCAGCAATTGCACCATGTTACATTTAGCTCGAACCTCCCTCGGCTCGAGGTTTGCGGATGCTAGATGTGACATTACTAGCATGTGGGATTGCCACATCGCGAACCGGCCTGGCTGCCATTTCCTCGGGCACTAATACTGCCCGCCCAAGTAGTGGATTCTGGTTGCTCCACCAATGGTTTTGTCTGAGCAACTGCAGTTTTCTCCTAGAGCTTCTCTCCGTTGGCGATTGAATTGTCTTTCCGGCTCTAAGGATGGATCCACCAAACCTTTGTCTCTTGCCAGTGTTCAACAGAATCTGTTATCTGCAAAATACAGGCTAAGACCAAGGTGTCAACAATAAAATACCTAAATAGCAAACTAACACTTTACACGAAAAATTAAAAATTCACCAATTGCCACTCCCCGGCAACGACGCAAAAACTTGATGAGCCCGCAAGAGTGTACCGGGTTGTACAAATAATATAGTGGCCCTTTTTAAGAACCGAATGTCGAACCCACAGGGACTGGACTACAGGGTAAAACCTTTTCGAGTGTTAATTTACTATAACTTTAATAATGAAGACAACAGTGCAAAGAAAATGTTTTTATATTTTGGAAATTAGTTTTATGCTAAAGTAAGATATTTATACAATTGAGTCTGAACTATGAATGTGGGCATGCTGAGGCTAAAACGAACATGTAAAGAAATCAATTATCGATATACATGGTTTATCTTTTCTCGGTTCTATGAATTTATGCCTATGGATTAAGTATTTAACCCAACTTAAGAATACAATGAAGCCTTCCACCTACATTTACGTGATAGAAGAAATTAATGTTCACAACTACTTCAAAGAAACCAATTCCACACTTGACTATTACGACTTTCAGATATATTTCTATCTTGAAGGTAAAATCCAATTCCCAATTTTCCCAAACAAAGAACAGATCATATCCTATTAATTCACAACTTTCCAGTTTCTTGCCCTCTCGGGTGAAACCGGACTTTTTGGATTTACATTAACATTGGCCAGATATTAACGTAGTAAGAACAAAAATTAAATAGAACAACCATAAAAGAAAAGATGAACAACCAGATAATCAACAATTACATTTCAATACAATAGTTCATAACCTCGGCAAGAAAGGGATTTAGCCACTCATTTGTGGATTGAACCATCGTCCAATGGATAAATCATGCAAACAATTGAAAGAAAGAAGAAAGGAATGAGAAAACCTAAGAATTTCGTCCTCACAACTGCCTGTAACACTTTCTTGCTCCACCAGTCAAAATAATTAAAAATGAACCTAAGTGTTCTATTTATACTAGGGATAATTTTTCCCGGAATAACAAGCTTAGCGTGTCACGGAGTGCGTCGTGGAGCACAGCCTCCGTGACACGGTGCAAACTGCGGAAGGCTTTCTGGAGTTGGCCGCCCAGGTAATTGCAACCAACGTGGCACGACATGCCCAACGCGGGCATGCCCGGCGTACCCGGTGCAAGCGCGGACCCTCAGCGGAATGCTCAAAGTCTGGGAAATTAATTCCAACGTGCCACGGCACATTCGCGAACCCTCTCTGGAATTTCTTGAATTTATATCTCCCAGACAGAATGCATCCGCGATAGCGGCGTGTCACGGCTCCATCGCGGAGCCCTTAATTCTTTGCTTCTCCACCTGCTTCCTTGTTCGTTCGATCATCTCCGATTTCTCCCAACATATATCTTAACTCCATAAAAGTATGTTTTCCGCAAAACAACGCTAATCATATTTAGTTAGTATAAATCACCCCTTCCATACAATTTACATGAAAATGTACACACATTGTTGGATAAACAAGGCAAAGCTATGCATTTGAGTATCAATTTGGCTCTAATATGCCCAACGATCATATGTTTATTTTCCTTTTGCTGTACAGTATGGGTAGGCCGGGGCCCTGTCCCGACCATTTTATCAGTACTCATGAAGGCTTGCAGATTGTATATATTATCTCCCTGTGGTCAGTTGAGCCGGTCGTGTGAGGCGGGTGCCTTTTGTTGATTGTTTAGTGATGCAGTTATGTTGTGGGGCCATAGTCTGATGGTATTGGTGACGTGCGGTCCACGTAGATATTTAGTATTCTCTATGTTGAGTTTCAAATGACTAGACAGCATGGTGGCCTTGTCGGCCCACATAGGTTCCTGTTTTGAGTATGTCTACGGTTAGGCTGTTACATTGCGAGGTGGCTATAGGCCCGATCGGCCGGAGAGGTTTGTGTTTACAGCCGTTATATAGCCCATTGTTCCCAGAAATCTAAAATAGAGCTAGCCGGGCACCAGATGAGCTTAGGCTCACTAGTTGCTTTGATCCCGAGTCCTACTAGGGCACCGGAGTGCCAGTCATACCCCCAAGGCGGGCGTGACAAACTTGAGTATCGAGCAGGTCATTGTCGGGGAGGTCTGCAAGCCGTGCTAAGTAGAATCTAATCTATGGATGTGTTGTGCACCACATACTATAGGCAGGAGGCTGCAAGGCATGATAGGATGGTTACTCTTCTTTCTCATTCGAGTCGTGCTATAGAGTGGTACAGTATGAGGTTGGAGTCCCTAAACTTACAATAATATTCTTTGGTTACAGATACAAAGACAGATCAGCGACACCCTGCCACAGGCAGAAGGTTAGATACAGCAGCAGGTAAAGGCACCAGCAGGATGCCTCAGTTTCATTTAGAGTCAGCCCCGTCTGAGGGCGATATGAGACTTCATCACAGCCCTCTCAGCAGTCCACCACCCACATCAGGAGCCATTTGGCACGACACACGCCTCCAATAGCTCCTGTA
Organism: Datura stramonium; assembly: GCA_018107945.1. Taxonomy (NCBI): domain Eukaryota; kingdom Viridiplantae; phylum Streptophyta; class Magnoliopsida; order Solanales; family Solanaceae; genus Datura; species Datura stramonium. The sequence continues at coordinate 46,254 of JACEIK010002827.1, forward strand.
CCCACCGCCATCAGGGTAGGAAGTTATAAGCATAATGTACATACGAGTTGACTTATTTGATAGATATATAAGATCTGATTAAGATAATAGTCAATACAGTTATCAGATAAGTATGAGAAAGGGAAATGCAGGATTCCCACCTCCATCTTTTTTTAGATGTGGTACAGTTTCCATGTCTTCGTATTGTAGCAATAAGAAAAGGCTATTTCCACCCCTCTTGATTTTGATTCCAGTACGGTAAGGGGCATAAGAATTGAGTGAGGTTTCCCAAATCAAGAAGGTAAGTGAAGGCGGATTGATTGATTCTAGTTAGTGTTAGAAAGCGTAAAAGAGCCCCTTATGATTACATAAGTTGTGTAGACCCTCATGATAATAAGCCAGTAGAGCAAGTAAGACTGCTAGCTCCTGTCAGTGATAAACGCCTAGTAATAGTCAAGTTTTAGTCAGAAAAGGGTCAAGTCCGCCATAAACGCTAACAACGACGGGATATACACGCAAGATAATAGTTATGGTTTCGGTTGTGATACCGAAAGGCAGGGAAAGTCTTGTGAATCAGATGGGTCAGACTGCAAGCCAGAAGAAGAATAAGCTGAGACTTGACCAGTAACCTTGTTTACAATGAAAGGCGGAGTACCTTGAACACGAGTTCAGCAAGCAAGATAAGGGGAAACGAGGAATACCGGATTTTGTGGGGAAATTATAATCACCCCCAGATCCATAGAATATTGTGTATTAAGAACTGAGCCTCGGACAGCGGTAAGAGATATTAAGATTGTGGTTCAGAATGCCGCGGTATGTCCGCCTATGGGGAGAGATTAAGAAACTACTACGTCTGACAACTCTAATCTAGTGTGGCCTAGAGATAAGGCCCGGCGAGATAGTGTGGGCTCTCAATATAACTTTAAGTAAGGGCACAGGTTCCGGATATTGACCCCATGTTGTAAGAGTGGCGGAATTGGCCAGCAGACCATAACTTAAGTGTATATGTTTGTTACTTCCGGTATGGGATGAAAATGCAATGAAATGATAAAAAAGAGGGCGGGGAGGTATTATTAGACCGTGAAGCTGATGAAATCATGTACAGTATGAAATTAAGCAAAGTATGTCAAGGGTACGTATCACTACAGAATTCAGTATGTATTGTACGTAGTTACTGATATATATATATGTACAGATAACAGATATCTTTGTAGGTAGCTGCCAATAGGGTTACAATCACCCAGTTACGATTAGTGCTAGGAAGTATATATACAAATCGTACAGCAAGACCCCTCGCCAAAAAAGAAGGGGCAGGTAAGTGTGATTTACATATGAAGCCATAGAAACTGTCTCAGTTCCCAGTTATTGAGTTAACGGGCCATATTGTTGCCGAGATCTAGGCTTGAAGCTTACAGTAACGGCTGAGTCGGGTGATTGAAATGATAAGAGGCACAGTTAGACAGTCTAACGACCTACTTTAGCCGGTATTAGCAGGGAAGCATCCTAAAGATTAAGTGACGTTATTGCATGTGCAGAACCAGAATTACAGCCTGAATAGGCATACGTCAGATGTTAGTAATACTAGAATTATTTTCCAGTATGATAGCGGTCGTACATCGTTTTCCTAGCCTTGTAGGTGAGAGTCAGCCTTGAACAACCTAGCAGTTACTATTTGGAACACCCCGCAAGTCAGCCAGCCATCCCAGTCAGGCAAACCCGTGGGTACCCCAAGAAAGGGTCCACATGGTAGTGAGTGACAGACTAGTACTTCACCTGGTTCTCGAAAGATATTCAGATACGAGCCTAGCAGAAGACCAGTCTTTACAGAATGGCCATAAGACCGGGAATTTCTCAGAACAGTAGTATAATCTAAGTGGATACGCACAAGGCGTAAGAAATTGGTAGTACTCTGCTGGCACAGTGTTTACTAAGACAAAGAGATCAGTAGACTCCCCGTGAAAATCCAAGGACGGATCGCCTGAGTAAGTCGGACTAAGCACAACCCTACAATTGTGCAATTAGGATAACAAAGCAGTTAGATGCCCACAACTCCACCAGTTACGCATGAGCTACAGATGCTCAGGTAAGAACATTTAGGGCATTTGGTAGACCTCTGCATTGGGTCATTCAACCCAGCTATTCAGTTAGCAAGGTTATGCAGCCAGATTGTTAGAGATCGTGATCATTATCAGGATCCTCTGATCGAATAAAGGCACTAGGTGCGTAGACGGTCGTTCAGGTTATCCCAGCATTAAATAGCCTTGGCACCCGGCCAAAAGGCCAGATAAGCTCTAGCTATGCCGGTGGATTACCTGTTGGTTTCTCCGACATAATAAGCCAGTATGACCGCCAATTATATGCCAAGTTCCCTAAATATGAATATTTTGTATCAATCAAGAAGAGACAATGTAGTAACAAATGCCCCTAGCTATGAATATATGGGGAGTTTGGCATGCTTGTAGCCTAGCCGAACAACGGAATTATCCAGAGAAATACACCTATTGGTCAATTTAGCCGTTCGTGTGACAGAAATGAAGGACAACAGAGCGGTAATTCAGAACACCGCCGTGTCGTCATTAGTTGTGGAGGTAAAAGAAACGGCAATATGAGGATCACGACCTAATCGGACTTAAGGACAGAATTCCGCAAGGCAAAGCTCAAATTTTTTAGATAATATTGGAAGAATTGCTGTTATGTAAAGGCCGCCTCTGTGTTCCAGATGTTTCAGGGCTCCGCCAGCCAGATTATGAATGAGGTACATAACGCCGCTATTCTCTCTTCACCCAGCGCGATGAAAATGTACCATGATGTAGGAAGAAAACTACTAGTGGCCGGGTATGAAAAGAGAGAATTGCCGAATTTGGCAACCCAGTGTCCTAACTGCCAACAGGCGAAGCGAGAACATCGAAACCATGCGGGTTAACTCGGGACATAGTTGTGTGCACTCTCTGGATGGGAAGCAGTGAATAGCAGTTTTATGGCAGGATAACCCCGTACCAGACATAAAAATGACTTGATTTGGGTGATAGTAGACAGAATGACAAAATCAGCTCATTTCCTGCCGGTGAAAACTACCTTCTCGGCCCGAATATCACGCCGAGTTGTATATCGAAGAAATAGTCAGATTGCACGGAGTGCCGGTATAATATTTCGAGGCGAGAGGAGCATAGTTTACGCCTAGATTTTGGCAGTCATTTCACTTAGAATTACGGTACACAAATTAGCAGTCTGACATTCCACCCTCGGACGAGATGGACAAGCCGAACGCACTATTCGGGCAACTCGAAGACATGTTTGTGAACGTGTGTGCAGATTTTAGGTAGGCCCGGGCGAGCATTTGCCGTTAATCGAGTTTGCTTATAATAATAGCTATCCTCAGCTATCCAAATGGCGCCTTCGAGGCATTATACGCGGGCGAAAATGCAGATCGCCGGTTGGATGGTTTTGAAGTAAGAGAATCAACGTTGATTGGGCCGAGACATTCAGCGATCGGAGAAAGTAAAGCTTATCAAAGAACGCTTACTGACTGCACAGAGCCGCCAGAAGTCGTATGCTGATGTGCGGCGTAGAGACCTGGAATTTGATGTAGATGACTCGGTACTACAGAAAGTACCTCCGATGAAAGGAGTGATGAGAATTCGGCAAGAAGGTAGCTCAGTCCAAGATTTGTTGGGCCGTATCGGATTCGTCGAAGGATAGGCCGAGTGGCATGAAGTTGAACTTGCCATCAGAATTAGAATCTGTTCATCTGGTCTTTCACATATCTATGCTGAGAAATGCTTAGAGACCCATCCAGAGCACTCCCAGTCCTAGGATATCCAGGTTACCGAAGAATTGGCCTATGAAGAGGATTCCGAGTAGCTATCTTAGACAGGCGATTCACTTGATTGAGAGACAAAGATATTGCGTCTGTCAAAGTGCGTAGCATACGGAACCGAGAGGAGATGGCGTGGGAGGCGGAGAAGATATGAAAACCAGATATCCTCACTTGTTACAAGCTTAGGCAGGCGACAGATATGTTAGTATTGTTACTCATGCAATGCCTTATGGTTTATATGTAAAAAGTGAAATGATCGATCTTAATTTGTCGTGTGAATACTATAGTATTGTGTATTTTGTATTGGACTTTTACGTATTTTGGGTTTTGGGATAGTCCATATTACAGGGAAACTCTGCCAAAATTTTCCTAGAAAATAAGTTGAGTAAGTTAGAAGTCCTCTAAATAGAAGTTTTCATTCGAGGACGAATGTTCTTAGGGGGGGAGAATGTTACACCCCCGTAGATTCCCGACAATTAGATGGCCTATTCGCGTGATTGGTTAAGCATATTTGAATACCATACATGCCAGAAAAAGGCCGGGGAAAAGGGCCGGACAAGCACCAAGTCGGCGCGTCGCAAGGCAAAAATGCAACTTATAAATCGCATTCCAGGAATGCGACTTATAAATCCCAGTATATATAAGCCCTCTGCGATGGCAGTGTCACGGAGGTGGAGCCTCCGCGTGGCTCATGACATATTGGCCTTGACCAGACACAAGTATATCAAAGCCCCCACTTCGGTTTAATTGATTTAAAATCCATAATTTCCAGAGAGTTGCGATAGAGAATGAGAGAGGGTGAGAAAGTATCATTGAATTATCTCTCAATTACAGCGTCAAACGTAGTCAAATCCGGTCTCTCGAAGCGAGGTATTTAGCAGCGAGGGAGCATTCCTCTGGTTTAGTTTGCAAAATTCCGCCGACAAATCGTCGTGCCTACGGACTAAGGTAAGTGGAATTGCTCCAAATTAGTGTCAATGTGCTCTAGTCTTAAAGTGAATACTTTTCCCTTATGGACTTTCGAAGCCTTAAAGTTTTTGACGTCTTTTACAGTAAGCCTAAGTTTTGACTATAAATACCATCGAAAGTGACGTTTTCTTCAGAATATGGGTGTATTTAGTATAGGTGACGTATATGTAAATACGGTTGGGAGAAATAGCTGGAGGTAACGACCGAGCTTCATCTGATAGTCGAATAACCTGAGGTTAAGGTATGTAAAAGCCCAGTTTCTTCAGCAAGTTAGTAGCTTTAGCCTAGCATAATTCAGTGAACTCCGTAATAGAACTCCCGGAGTTGAATAATGAGAGCTATTGTGCAAGTTCAGTAAGGCTGGTTTGCGTTGTTATATCGTACCCAGTCCGAAAGTCAGTAAGCATGCGCCAAATGGAAGTTAGCATTCCAGACTCACTATATTGATATGAGATTAGCAAACATGTTTAGAATAATGTGGCATATAATCCAGAATACAAGTTAGTAAAAAGTAAATCGAGATAGACAGATAGTATCCTGGCTACAGATTAGCCATTCAGATATATGATATCACTTAGCTGCAGTTGTGACAGACGAAAGTATCTTGGCTACAGTTTAGCCTTGCAGTTAGATAAAGACCCGCGATTAGGTATAAAGTAGTAAAGAATGAGTATAATACAGAAAGTGATCAGAATGAGAAATCAGATTTTCAGATAGTATTTTTCAGTTAAACATGCTTGCTATTTATGTACCTATTGTTTGTTGAGACTTGGTTGTGTTGTGAGGGCATCTTTTGAGCGTCTTCGCCGCCCACAGGTTGTGTCGTGGCCAGCCCACTGAGCGGGTGGGTTTACGTCACTCCAAAGGAGTGGCATACTGTCATTCAATTTGGACGAAGATAGGATGAAGCTTTCCCCATATCAGGCTGATCAGCATTACAGTACAGATAGCCCTGTTGTGCGCAAGCGCCGGGAGCAGTCTGATTTCAGATACAGATACGGTGTAGAGTCCTCCGAACTCCAGACACGATTATTTATATCAGAGGCTATGGCCCGAGCCGGAGCCTAGGGGCCGGCAGAGGTGCTCGTAGTTAGCCCAGGAGAGTGGAGTGACTTATTTATTTTTGGCTGGTTTTGACCCAGGTAGGGGTATATAGGTTGTTTGCTTGCTTGGCGCCATCCGGCTTATGGGGGTTGGTATTGGCTCTTGCTTGCTATATATATGTATTATGTGCTATATAGTAGTTAATAGATAGCAGGTCGCCGCGTCTACAGGTACGCTCCTGCCCTATCAGTACAGAAAGGTTTAATCCAACTTATATCAGTTCTTGATTGATTATCTCTGCTGGTAGTATTGCTAGTTATGTTATCTGTATTCAGGTGTTTTCAGTTGCTTTGCATACTCGAGTACCACGCGGTACTAACGCCCATTGGGGCGCTGCATAACTTGCCTGCAGGTGCTCATGGGCAAGGGAGGCGATCCTCGTGATTCCAGCCAAGCTATAGAGTCATGGCTCCTGTCAACCGGAGCCTGATATTTAGAGAGTGTAGTTTATTTCCTTTTGTTGTACAGTATGGGTAGGCCGGGGCCCTGTCCCGACGCCATTTATCAGTACTCGCATGAAGGCTTGCAGATTGTATATATTATCTCCTTTGTGGTGATTGAGCCAGTCGTGTGAGGCCGTTCCTTTTGTTCAGTTATTTAGTATTCTTGATTATGTTGGCCGTGTGGGGCCATAGTCTGAGGGTAGTGGTGACCTTGCCGGTCATGTGGTTATTTAGTATTCTCTATGTTGAGTTTCAGATGACTAGACAGCATGAATCCTTGGCCGGCCCGCATAGGTTCCTTATTTGAGTATGTCTGCAGTTGTATTATTTACATGCAGGTGGCTATAGGCCCAGTCAGCCGGAGGCTGTGTTTAACCGTTATATAGCCCGTTGTACCCAGAAATCTGAAATAGACCTAGCCGGGCACCAGATGTGCCAGAGCTCACCGGTGCTTGATCCAGATTACTAGGGCACCCAGGTGCCAGTCACTTACCCCCCCAAGGCGGGGGCGTGACATTTCTCCTATGATTATGATTACTACTGAATTACGAATGTTTTGAAAACCTTGGGCATATATTTATCGTATACCAGTTATGTTATGAGCATGTTGTCCTACTCTTATGATCATTTATGATTTTTTTTATCCATTTAAATTTCCCATTTACTTACTGCATACTCGGTATGTTCCACGAACTGACCGCATACTTTCTATGTTTTTGTCATTTCATGATATAAGACTCATCTCTCAGAAAGCTCATCCCCGTCAGTAGTCCATTTCAAAGTTAGCTATTAGCCCTTTTGGTGAGTCCCTCATTTCGAGGGTCATATGTTCAGGCAGTGATGTTTCTTTTGTTTCAGTTTTGCCGGGATAGTTGGGGATGTTGTCCCATCAACCCATATGGTATGATGAGGCTTTCAAACTAATTGTAGTACTAAGCTGATATGTATATTTTAGTACATTCTGCTTATCATGCTATAGTATGTTATGTTATTTTATGTTGCCTCTATATCATATATTCAGTATTCCTCTTTAGTATTGTGAGTTAGATGAATGTTCATGACATGGTTCGACTTGGAGTCTCTCGGGGCTCCTTATCCCATGTTACTATCCGGGTCTTCGTTCGGGTTGTGACAAACTTAGTATCGAAACAATAGGTTTGAAGTTTCCTACAGGATGTCACGAAAGACGCATTGAGTAAGTCTTTTTCATAGGTGTGACGCCACACTTATGAAGCGAAGGCTCACAGGCGTTTAGGAAATGTTTCCTTCTTTCATGATCTATGTCATGGTGAAAGAATCTTTCTATCCTTCTGTTTTTCTATTCTCGGTGAAAAATCATGGCTCCTAGAAGGATGAATGGTAGAAGAAATGGGAATGGTGAGGGCCATGAGGATGGAAATGGTGATGGGCACCAGCAAGCCCCACCTGTTCATGAGCACCATGCACAGGCAGTTGCCCACACTGAGCTTCGGGCAGCTATCCAGATGCTTGCACAGAGCCTTGACCGCTCAGGTCAATCAGTAAGCCGTTGCGTATGTTCCACAAAATAGCTTGTGCGGTGGCGCTCGAGTCAGTGATTTTATGAGGATGAACCCGCCGGAGTTCCTTGGGTCCCAGGTTGATGAAGACCCGCATGAATTCATGGTGAGTTGTAAAGATGCCCAGGTCATGGGGGTGACAAATGGAGAGTGTGTTGATTTGGCATCCTATCAGCTGAAAGAGAATTGCTGGCGCATATATAGTTCAACGGCCAGAGAGATGCGTGGGGTCGTGGGGGCAGGCCCTATAGGTTGGGAACAATTTCATGCGGTCTTTTTGGATCAGTTCTTCCCTCTGTAGATGAGGAAATTAAAAGGTGGCTGAGTTTGTAAATTTGAAGCGAGGTGATATGTGGTACGGGAGTATGCTTTGAAGTTCACCCATTTATCCAATTATGCGCCGGAGTTGGTTATAGACCAGAGGGCTCGAGGTGAGCTGTTATGCATGGAGTGGCAGACTACATGGATAAGGATTGTAAGTTGCTATGCTGCATCGAAATATAGATTTTCCCCATATAGTGTTCCATACCCGGCGGATGGAGTCGGTGTATCGGAGGTAGAGAGGCCAAGAGGGCCAGGACCGACAATTTATAAAGATTCTCCAAGCTTCAGATCGGGGCGGACAGCGCCAGCAGTCTCTGCACAGGTCTTTTGCACCAACACCATCATCCGTCAGTACACCATTTAGATCATGAGGGGATCGGAGGAAGCGGGAGCTTCAGATTCAGGAGGCCAAGGTGGCATGCAGATAGAGCGCGCACTTTCCCAGCTTGTGCGGGGTATGGGAAGAATCACCCAGGAAGGTGCCTAGTTGGCTTAGATGCTTGTTTCGGGTGTTGAAAACCCAGACACAAACTTAGGGATTGCCCTTCGTCCATATCGGCGCGGAGCCATCATGCCAGCCGCTAGTTCGGCCGCTCCAGCAGCATGACTCCCTCAGTAGGGTGCCTCGACTGATTGGCAAGCGGACAGCACCAGAGCAGGTTCTATGCCCTTGCGACCCGTCAGGAGCAGGAGACTTTGCCGGATGTGGTTACTAGTATGTTACGAGTGTTTCACATTGATACTTATGCTTTGTTAGATCTAGGGGCTACCTTGTCTTTTGTGACCTTGTATTTCTAATAGCTTTGAAGTTAGTCCTGAGACTCTAACAGAACCATTTCGGTTTCTACTCTTGTTGGTGATTCAATTGTAGCTAGACAGGTGTATAGAGGATGCCCGATCACTATATTGCATAAAGCCGCCTCTGTAGACCTTGTAGAGTTATCCATGACTGACTTTGATATTATTCTTAGCATGGATTGGTTGTATGCATGTTATGCTTCTATTAATTGTAGAACTTGGTCAGTAGAGTTCCTTTCCAGGTGAGTCAGTCTTGGAGTGGAAGGTTAGTTCCCGCGATCAAAGGATCTAACAATAGTGATTTGATTGAAGGCTTAGGGCTTCCTGAAATGAGGCTTTATCCTTAGCGCGAGGTTTCATTCAATGGATTTTTCAATATAGGTGCAAGTGAATAGGTGGTTCAGTCCAAGAGGATAGTCTGGACTCGGCTGTGTCATTCTAAAAGATGCGAAACAGCTTTTTAGCAGCTATAACACGAGTATAAAAATGTACCCAATAGAACAGCTGGTTTTATTTCCTATCATAAGGCCAGGAGATGATCTCCAAGAGTTTGTATGTATCATCTAGTTAGGGTTAAGTATATTGAGTCCAAGACCGACTATCTAGTCAGTTTCAGTGGTGCGTGAGTACCAAGAAGTATTTCCAGATGATTTACCAAGTGTTCCTCCGGAGAGGAAATTGATTTTGGTATTGACCTTCTTCCTACAGCAGTCTATATCTATCCCTTCTTATAGTATTGCTCCAGCCGAGCTGAAGTTGAAGGACCTGTTAGATAAGGGTTTTATTAGACTGAGCAAGTCTACATAGGGTGCACCGAGTCTTATTAGTAGAATGAAGGATGGTTCCCTTCGAATGTGCAACGACTATCGGATATTGAACAAAGTCACCGTCAAGAACACGTATCTTCTTCCCAGGATTGATGATTTATTTGACTAGCTTTAGGGCGCCAAGTGTTTATCAAAGATAGATCTCAGATCTGGGTACCATAAGCTCAGAGTTTCAGAGTGCGATATCCCGAAGACAGCCTTCAAGACGTGGGATGATCATTATGAGTTTGTAGTTATGTCTTTTGGACTAACGAATGCTCCTGCAGCTTTTATGTACTTGATGAACAAGGTGTTCAAGCCTTTCCTGGACATATTCGTGATCGTGATCATTGATGAAATCCTTATATACTCTCGGAGCGAGGAGGAGCATGCCGCTCATTTTGAGAGTAGTGCATCAAACTCTCAAGGATCGTCAATTATATGCCAAATTCAGCAAGTGCGAGTTTTGGTTAAACTACATAGCATTTTGGGCCATGTGGTATCAAGTGAGGGCATAAAGGTAGATTCTCAGAAAATCGAGGCGGTGAAGAATTTCCCTAGGCGGTGAATCCTTCAGATATTTGAAATTTCTTGTGTTTAGATGGATACTATCAAAGATTTGTTGAGGTTTCGATCTATTGCGAGCGCCTTTGACCAAATTGACTCAAAGAAGGTGAAATTTGAATGGTTGGAGGCTTGTGAAAAACGCTTCCGAGAGTTGAAGACTCGACCTACTTCGACGCAGTGTTAACTCTCTCCGAGTGCTTGATGGTTTTGTTGTGTATTGTGATGCTTCAAGAATGGGACTCGGGAGGTGTGCATTGAAGCGGTGTGGGAAAGTGATAGCATATGCCTCTATGCAGTTGAAAGTCAGCAAGGAATACTTACCCAACCCGTAATCTTGAATTGGCCGCAGTGGTGTTCGCATTGAAGATATGGCGACATTATTTGTATGGGGTCCGCGTGGACATGTTTTGGACCGCCGTCTTACGGCCATGTGATGCCTCGAAGGATACCAATCTTCGACAAAGGAGCTTGTTGGAGCTACTCAGGACTACGATATGAGTGTTCTTTATCATTTCAGGTAAAGGTTAATGTGGTAGCGGACACACTTAGTAGACTCTCTATGGATAGTATGTCCAATGTGGATGAGGAGAAGAGGAGCCAGTGAAAGATGTGCATGGACTACCGCTAGGTTGGGAGTGAGGTTGGTTGACTCGACTGATGGCGGTTTTGTTGTCAGAATGGATTAATCAGAGTCATCCTTGGTGACTAATGTGAAAGCTATACAAGATGAGGACCAAATTTTGGTAAAGTTGAAGGAAGCCGTTCAAAGTCGGAAAGGTGGAGGTCTTCTCCCAAAGGGAGATGTTGTGCCTCAGTACAAGGGTCGCCCATGTATTCCAATTGTTGATGATTTGAGGAGCCGAATGTTGCATGAGGCTCATGGATCCAGATATTCCTATCCATCAGGTGCCACCAAGATGTACCACGCCTTACGGGAAATCTATTGGTGGAATGGCATGAAGAAGGATATTGCGGAATTTGTAGCCAAGTATTCAGAACTTTCATCAATTAAAGGTTGAGCATCAAAGTTCTGGAGGCATACTTCTAGATATCAACATTCCCATTTGGAAGTGGGAAGAGATTAACATGGATTTCATTATAGGATTACCTCGTACTCGTGATAATATGATTCCATTTGGGTTGTGGTAGACAGGTTGACCAAGGCTTCTCATTTTCTACCGATTAAAACCATGGAGTCAGTGGAGGATTATGCCAAACTATAATCCGGGAGTTGGTCCAATTGCATTGAGTGCCCTTATTAATCATTTTAGACAGAGGTGCTCAATTTACCTCTCAGTTTTGGAGGTCATTTCAAAAAGGGCTTGGTATTCAGGTTAAACTCAGCATAACATTTCACCCCACAAACGGATGGTCAAGTAGAGTGGACAATCCAGACTCTCAAAGACATGTTGAGAGCATGCGTGATAGACTTCAAGGGTGGTTGGGACGATCACTTGCCCCTGATCGAGGATTTTCCTACAGTAAAAGCTATCACTCTAGTATTCCAGGTGCGCCTTTCGAGGCTCTCATGGGAAGAAGATGTAGATCACTTACATCGGATGGTTTGAAAGTTGGTGAGGCGGCAATGATAGGGCCGGATTCGGTTCATGTGAGGCAATGGAAAGTTTAGTTGATAAGAGACAGGTTTAAAACTACCTGAAGTTGCCAAAATTCTTATGCAGATGTGAGAAGAAGGGAAACAGGAATTTGATCGAATTTGTTCATAGGGTGTCCCCCATGAAGTGAGTAATGTGGTTTGGAAAGAAAAGGGAAACTTAGTCCCCTCAATGTTGGCCCCTACCGGATTGTGAAAAGTTGGCAAGGTGGCGTATGAATTGGAATTTCCCTCGGAGTTATCTTCTATGCATCCGGTATTTCATGTATCGCTTTTGAAGAAGTGTTTGGGTTATCCAGCTCTAGTTGTCCCTGTCGACAGTGTTGGTGTAAGAGACAGCCTTAGCTATGAGGAGGTTCCGGTGGAAATATAGGATCAGCAGGTTCGGAGGCTAAGGAAAAAGGAAGCAGCTTCGTTATGTTATGGAGAATCAACATATTGAAGGAGCTAGTGGGGCCGACGCGGATATGATGGCTAGATACCCACATTTATTCTCTATCGGCGCAGTTCCAACTTGAGGTATCAGTTTTCCTAAAACTTTATTTAGTTTTCATGTTCAGTTCCATGTGTTCAAGTTTCTTTTATGTATATGGATGTCTATATGAATGCATGAAATCGGTTCGGTTATATGGTTTGAATCGGAGGTAGACATTCCGTCAGTTTTCGATTGAAATGATCAGTATTTGAGTGTAATGATTGCATGTCTCTGTTTTTGTACCCCATTTCCCAACATTCCGAGACAAATGTTCCCAAGAGGAGATATTGTAATACCCCAAAGACGCCTAAGATTAAACTCGAGATCAAAAATGAAGTTGGCTGAAAACTGGGAAAAATGTTGCCAAGACAAATGATCCAACGGATTGTTGGTCAACCAATGACCTATTTGAAGTAGTCATGTGAAGTGTAGATCTGGTGACAGTGGAAACCTTGGTGATGTAACGACTCATTTTTGTGAACAACGAGTGCGTCATTTATGACTGTGCTGTGTACTAGATTTCGGCATTAGGAGATCTAACGGGTCATTCCACGAACCATTGTGAGATTTAACGAGTCATGAAAATGATTCATTGTAGAGGATAGGTATAATAGTCTAGTGGACCTAACGTAAAGCAACACGACTCGTTGTATGAAGTAATGAGTCGTGGTGAGGCTACCGTTAAGGAAGGACCTGTACTTAGATCTGAAGAGGCAAGCAATGGATGATGTGCCGACCCGTTGGATGAGAAAGGACGACTTATCTGTAGAGTCTTAGGTTGGTGAGATCGGGGACTGGCGGTCACGAGATGATAGACGGTACCACACGAGTTGTGGTATCCTCAACGGCTTCGTTAGCACGCCCGTTAATACACCCAGTGCAAGTTTTTCAAGGTTTCTTATTAAGGGTATTTTCATTATTTTTCTATGCTCTAAAGTCTAAACTACATCTTTTAAGAGATTATTCTGAGTGTATTAGTATAGGTTAAGCCCTTCTATTTGTCATCTCATGCATGCAAAGTTAGAAGATTTCAAAGGTGATCAAGCTATTCTTCAAGGTGTTGTTCATCAAATTCCCTTTTGGGCTTTCAAGGAGTGATGAGAATTGATCTTGCAGGTATGTAGGGGCCACATGAATTGAGTATTTTTGTTCACACCCTTACCCAATGTGTCCCTAATTCATGAAATTTGATCAAAAATCTTATAGAGGTTTAACTTAAATCTTGTGAGATTCTAATGATCTATTAATGAGTTATTTTCTTTTGTGATTTATATTATATTTTCTATAATATGATCGGATTCTACAACTATTTTGATTATAAAATTGTGATTTCAATTTCTACTAAGTAAAGCCCAACTATGTATGTTCCATGATGAATCGAGTTATGATCTTTACTTAAATTTTTGAAGTATTCAATATATCTTGAATTATGATTTGAAAATGACTTTATTTAAATACCCATTATGATATGATGATTTTCAAAGTTTATGTACGATCTACAAGTACGCATGAATCCCATGGTTTACTAATTATGTTTTTGGCTGACTCATGGGCCTTACCCTCATGGCTAGTTCACGAATTTACAAGCATGTTTATGATTATCATGATTTAACTAGCCCATGAATATCATGCATAATATACTATGAGCATTATATATGTTTTGAGATCAGTATTTAACACCGGAAATGAGTTTGGAGTCTAGGTTTGCCTCGAATCTCAAAACCACGTGCCAAATGGGCAGTGATGGGGCCTCCCGCCTTGACTGTCCCCTTTCCCTAATGGGCCCTTATCATGGTGATATCACGCCCTTGGCAAGGTACGAACGCCGTCCCGACTAGGGTTACAGGTCGGGCTAAAAATATTGTTCTCGTATCGAGTAATGTCGGTTGTAATCTCCCATTGTTCCTCATGATTTGTGCATGTTTATGATTTTGTAAATTGGATCAAGACATGTTCAATTAAGTTTTCTCAATGATTGCCAGCTACGGCCCGGAGTACTAATGTTTTGAAAATCTTGGGCCTTATGTTAGCGTACGCTGAATTATGTTATGAGAGCATATTGTCCTACTCTTATGATCATTGATGAATTTTTCTATACATTTAAATATCCATTTACCTTGCATGCTGGTACATTCACGTATTGACTGCATACTTTCTATGATGTATCATTTCATGATACAGAACTCATTCTCGAGCTCATCCCGTCAGTGGTCCATTTTAATGTTAGCTATCAACCCTTTGGATGAGTCCTCATGTTCTGAGGGTCATATGTTCAGGCGGTGATGTTTCTTTTGCTTTAGTTTTGCCGGGTTAGTTGGGGATGTTGTCCCATCAACCCATCTGGTATGATAGATGCTTTCATACTAATTGTAGTACTCAGCTGATATGTAAATTCTAGTACGTTCCGCTTATCCTGCTATTTTATGTTACGTTTATGTTTTCGTTATATCGTATATTCAGTATTACGCTTTAAGTGTTTTGAGGTTAGATAAGATAATTTCATACCTTAGAATTCGGCTTAGGTCTCTCTCGGGGTTTGCTTATCATGATGTTACGATCAGGCCTTCGTTTGGGTCGTGAAAAACTTGGTATCAGAGCAATAGATTCAAAGTGTCCTAGGGTGTCTGAAAGTTGCGTTGAGTACGTCTTTTCATGGGTGTGAAGCGCGCCACTCTTATGATGATGAGGCTACGAGATGTTTCCAGAAATATTTTTCTTTTTTATGATCTATGTCATATAACGAAAAAATTTTCTATCCCCTTCTAATTCATGCTACTCGCGATTGCAAAATCTTGCCTCCTCGAAGAATGAATGGTAGAAGAAAATAAAGACAGCTAGGGCCACGAGGATCGCAATGGTAATAAGAACCAGCAAGCCCCACCCGTTCAAGAGCACCGGGCACCAAAACCGGTGCCACGTTGAGCTTGGGCAGCTATACAGATACTTGTGCAGCCCTTGACCGCTCAGGAGTTAATCAACAGGAGCGTTGTGCGTATTCCATAGAATGGCAATGCAGTGGCGGCCAGAGTTAGAGATTTCTTGAGGATGAACCCGTCATAGTTCCTTCGGTCCAAGGTAGATGAAGACCCACATGATTTCATCGGCAGGGTGCTCAAAATCACCCAGGTTATGGGGTGGCGAAGATGGAAGTGTGTTGATTTGGCCTCCTGTCAGCTGAAAGGGTGGCGCAGATATGGTTAAAGTGGCTGGAAAGATGTTAGGGTAGTGGGAGCAGGCCCTGCCAGGTTGGGAAGAGTTTCATGCGGTCTTTTTGGATGGTTCTTCCCTGCGAGATGAGGAACTGAAGGTGGCCGAGGATTTACGTAAATCTAAAGAGGGTGATATGTTAGTTCAAGAGTACACTCTGGAGTTCACCCGTTTATCCAAGTGTGCACCAGAGTTGGTGACAGACCGAGAGGGCTCCAGTGAGCCGATTTCATGCATGTAACGTGCCGGACTACCTGGATAAGGATTTTAGGATCGCTAGGATGCATCGGGAAATATATTTTCCCGCATAGTGTTTATGCCAGTAGATGGAGTCAATGTATCGGAGGCAGAGAGGCCAAGAGAGACCAGGATAGAAAATTATAGGTGGGCGGCGCGAGTAGTCTCAGCATAGGTCTTTTGCTCGGCCATCCTTAGCCAGTACACCATTTAGATCTAGGGGATCGGAGGACCAGAGCTTCATATTTGAGAGGCCAAGGTGGCATGCAGATAAAGAACTTTCCCATCATTTTCAGGGTGCGAAATCACCCAGGAAGGTGCCTAGTTGGCTTCGATGCTTGTTTTAGTAGTGGCAAACCTGGACACAAACTCAGGGATTGCCCTTCGGCCAAGATCAAGGGCAGCGGAGCCCGTATGCCAACCTCTAGTTCAGCCGCTCCAGCAGCACATCCCTCACCAATAGGGTGCCTCGACTAGTTCAGCCGGTTGTCAGCGCCGAGAGAAGGTTCTATTCCTTTGCGACCTGTCGGGGAGCAGGAGACTGCCGAATGTAGTTACTGGTATGGTAAGAGTGTTTCTCTTGATGTTTATGCTTTGTTAGTTATGCTTTGTTAGATCCAGGGGCTACCTTGTCTTTTGTGACACCTTATATTGCTAGTAGCTTTGGAGTTAGTCCCGAGACTCTGTCAGAACCATTTTCAGTTTCTACCCTTATTGGTGATTTGGTTGTAGCTAGGTGGGTGTATAGAGGATACCTGATCACTATATTGCATAAAGTCACCTCCGCAGACCTTGTAGAGTTAGCCATGACTGACTTTGATATTATTCTTGGCATTAATTGGTTGTATGCGTGTTATGCTTCTATTAATTGTAGAACTTGTGCGGTGGAGTTCCGCTTTTCGGGTGAGTCAGTCTTGCGGTGGAAGGGTAGTTCGGCCGTGCCCGTAGGTCATTTTATTTCCTATCTTAAGGCTAGGAAGATGATCTCCAAGGGTTGTATGTATCATGTAGATAGAGTTAAGGATGTTGAGTCCGAGACCCCGACTATGCAGTCAATTTCGGTGGTGTGTGAGTACCCAGAAGTATTTCCAGATGATTTACCAGGTGTTCCTCCCGAGAGGGAAACTGATTTTTGTATTGACCTTCTTCCCGACACACTGTCTATATCTATCCCTCCTTACAGGATGGCTCTAGCCAAGCTAAAGGAGTTGAAGGATTAGTTGAAGGACCTGTTAGATAAGGGTTTCATTAGACCGAGCAAGTCCATGGGGTGCACCAGTCTTGTTTGTCCGAAAGAAGGATGGTTCCCTTCGGATATGCACTGACTACCATCAATTGAACAAATTCACCTTCAAGAACAGGTATCCTCTACCCAAGATTGATTATTTATTTGACCAACTCCAGGGTGCCAAGTGTTTCTCAAACATAGATTTGAGATCCGGGTATCATTAGCTCAGAGTTTGGGAGTGCGATATCCCGTACTGACCGCATACTTTCTATGTTGTATCGTTTCATGACACAGGACTTGGCTCTCAGGCTCATCCCCGTCAGTAGTCAATTTTAGAGTTAGCTATCAGCCCTTTTGGTGAGTCCTTATGTTCCGAGGGCCATATGTTCAGACAGTGATGTTTCTTTTGTTTCAATTTTGTCGGGTTAGTTGGGAATGTTGTCCCATCAACCCATCTTTTATGATAGAGGCTTTCATACTAATTGTAGTACTCAGCTGATATGTATATTCTAGTACGTTTCGCTTATCATGCTATGTTATTTTATGTTTATGTTGTCGCTATATTGTATATTCAGTATTCCGCTTTAAGTGTTGTGAGGTTGGATGAATATTCATGTCATGGGTCAACTTGGAGTCTCTCGGGGCTCTTTGTCCCATGTTACGATCCGGGCCTTCGTTCGGGTCATGACATGTCGCAACTTTCTTTTAGGTTTGGGATATGGTTCAACTAACTCTCTATCCCTTTCCAGCTTGTTGCAAGAACAAACCCGTTGCCTGCAAGATGGCCAAGACCAAGTTTTCTAATACTTAAGAAAATGTAAAATAATTCAAAAACAAAAAAATTCACCAAATGTTGTCAATCCCTAGCAACGGCGCCAAAAATATGGTGCACCTCCGATGCACGCGATCGTACAAGTAATATAGTGACTCTTAAGAGCCGAATGTCAAACCCACAAGGACTTGATTTTAAGTGAATTAACAAGTTCAAGTATCAATTCAAGATTAGAAAGTTTGTCTATACTAATTTTCCAAGATTAGAATGTTTGTCTAAATAAATCTAAAGATGATCAAAAATTTAATCGAAAAACAGTAATGAGAAGAATCCAGGGTTAAGCCTAAACATTCATGTATAGCTACAATTCACATTATTTCAAGTATTTTCTTTCATTTGTTGTCTCACAACATAATTTCCATGTTCATGGTCCTTCGAGCCTCTAAAAGAATCAAATTAGCCTCACAACTACATCGTTGAGTGGGAATGTGACAACCTAATTCATATGCAATTATCTATGTGGAGTGGTTTATGGGGAAAATTCCCTTGGTTATGGACTCTCGAACCTCTAACCGTTTAACCTAAGCATTGACTTCCAACTACATCAAAGAGCGGTGATATGACAATTCAAACTTAGATATCTAGCTATCTTCCCGTTTTATAACCAAGCGATGCGATTTAGATATATTTCTATTCTTAACGTGAATCAGCCTAAAAGCTTTGTCATGGCCCGAGCTGGGACCCTAGGGCGAGACACGGGACCTACAACCACGAACGCCTTCAAGTCAACCCATGGCATAAACATGATAACTAAAGAACATACATCAGGCAGAATTTGATAACTAAAACATGAATACACATAAGTCTGAATAATATAACATATAACAATGATCATAAATAGAGTCAACACAAGACAAAGCTAAAAATCTATGTAATGTCTGGTAAGCCTCTAAAGTGTCTGATGAGCTGATGGGACAACATCCCCAACTAGCTCGCTAAAATCTGAAACTGAATATATAACATAATCGAACAATAAATTGAATTTTCTCGGATGATGAGGACTCACCAACAATAGGAACTGAACTAAACTGCGGAGAGCTGGACTAATGACGAAATTGAGACTTATTATCGATACCTATATCATGAAATGATACAGCATAGAGTATGCAGTCTGTACTTGGAATATACTAAGTATGCAAGGTAAGTAAAACATGTTGAGTAACTTTTAACTGAAATCATGCATACAAACATAAATCATAAGATCATGAGCGTAAGGACTGCATGCTGAAATCTGAATCTGAGACATATATTGTCATAAGCTGAAATTCATTTCTGAATAGAATGACCTAAAGCTAAAAATAGAAATCAAATGACTTGTCATATCTAAAATCATAAGCAAAAATTCATAGACTAATCATTGGGTCAAACCTATTTTAAAACATAATATGAATAACTGAAATCATGTGGAACAATGGGAGGCTCATCATAACTGACACCGTGATGATAGAGCTTACGTGGTTCCCCAACTATTACACTCAAGTGAGCAGAGCCATACAAAACCTTGCCAGGGCTAAGGAAGCTACCATGATATTGATATCAAGATAAAGGCCCCTTGCATGCGGGGAAAACTCTCAAGGGATATCCCAATGTAAATATATAAACCTATATTGGCGCATAATTTTGAGAACGGGGAACCTAGGAACCTCAAGCCTACTCGGTGCTAGACACTACTCTCAAAAACATGCATAGTGCTCTCATCATTTTCCAATGCAGCTGAAATCATAATTACATGCATGGTCTTAAATCTGAACATAGGGAGTCCTGGCTCCAAACATAACATAAGCTTAAAAGGGAGTATAGACTCCAAACTATATGGTAAGCTGATCTTATAAAACTGAGCTGAATTATGAAAATATACTTAACTTGTGTGGGCTGGCCCAAATCTTAAAATCATGCATACTTGACATAGACTTCATAATTCAAAATCATAGATTCATACATAGGTAGTTTTTAATCATTAATTTATAATAGATATCTCATCATACTTGAAATCATGAATCATAAACTTGACTTTTCATAAAACTTGCATAATGGGGCATAATTTTCTAAAACTTGAAATCATGAATTTATAATCATTGTATATAAAATCTGTCCATTAATCTTAGAACATGCTTTGAAACATGAGGGAAATTTACCAATAGACATATCATAGTGAAATTCACAAATTGGGTTAAAACCCTATAAGATCGTAAACTTGAATTAGGAATTGAATTCATGAACTTGAGGAGAAATTTGGGCATGAGAGTGGAAGGAAACTCTCATTCATAGCCCTACATACCTGGGTGAACTAAATTTCAACTTGACTTTGAAAGCCCAAGAGAATTGGGGAAGAATTGAGGGATTCAAGCTTGATCTTCAAAAGGAATTTTTAAACTTTGCATGCACGAGAGTTGAATGAATTAGAATAGGTTAAACTATCTTAAAGAACTCCTTTCAGGGCTTAAAACAACGTAGTTTAGGGTTTAGGAGCATAGGATTTATGAGAATTCCCTTAATAATTCATCTGGAAAAAGATCATTGTAAGTCCCAACGAGGGACTGGATGACTCGTTAGGGGAGGTAACGGGTCGTCCCTTCACCCGTTGCCACTAGAAACTACTCCTTATTCTTGGATCCTTTCAACCTAATGGCCAACCAAATAAGTCATCACTGACACCACAACTCGTTCCCACGATCCATCGTCAACACTGCCAACATGACAGCTTCTTCATCATTGGGCACTTAACGGGTGACCTAACGACTCAAGGGGTGACATTGACTCTTCACCCCGTCCATTTTCACCCCCGAGGATCACCAAACCTTCAACCCAGGCACACATACAATGGACCATACAATGATCCGTTGGGTCTCTTGACGAGTCACTGGACGACTCATCTTGTGACCTAGTGCTAGTTTTCCTAATTTCTTTGTTTTAACCCTCGAGTCTGATCTTAGGGACTTTTGGGGTATTGCAATATCTCCCCCTTGGGTACATTAGTTCTTGATGTGGATTAAGCATACTGAAAAGTTGGGAAAAGAACTGCAATCTCACATACTGAACATTTGAAGCTAAAATCTTATGGAGTAACTGACTTTGGACTGACACTCATGACTGAACTGAATTCATGAACCATACATACATGCTAAAGCATGAAAGGAACTGAGACACATGAACTTGACATGAAACTGAATAGAGTACTAAGGAGGAAATCGACACCTCATGCTGAAACTGAGCCGGAAGGGAAAAGTTACAGGTATCTAGCCATCATATCTTCTTCGGCTTCTGACGTAGCTAGCTCAGCAAGCTTATTCCTCCAAAAAACCTTCACTGAAGCTACTTTACTTGTTTCTTAACTTCCGAACCTGATGACCAAGGATCTCAACTGGAACCTCCTCATAGGTAAGGCTATCCTTCATTCCTATGCTCTCCACCGGGACAACCAATGTCGGGTCAACAATGCACTTCTTCAATAGAGATATATGAAAAACTAGATGTACTGAGGCTAACTTCGCTGGTAGCTCTTACTCATATGCCAATTTTCCAACTCGCCTTAACATCCTATAAGGACCATTATTTTAGGGACTAAGATTCCCTTTATTTCTGAACCTAATCACTCCCTTCATGGGAGAAACCTTCAAAATCACTCAATCATTAACTTCAAACTCAAGCTCTCTCCGTTTAACATCCACATAAGATTTCTAATGACTCTGAGTTGTTTTCATCCTTTCCCTAATAAGCTGGACTTTCTCCATGGCCTCATGAACTGAATCTAGCCCTATCAACATAGCCTCAGCTACTTTGAACTAACCAACAGGCAATCTACACCTATGCCCATAGAGAGCCTCAAACAGAGTCATCTGAATGCTGGAATGGTAACTGTTATTGTAAGAAAACTCAATGAGAGGAAAATGATCATCCCAACTACCCTTGAATTCAATCACACACACTCTCAACATGTCCTACAGATTCTGAATTGTCCGCTCGGCCTGACCATCTATCTGCGAGTGAAAGGTCGTGCTAAGCTTGACCTGAGTACCAAGTCCCTTCTGTAATAATCTCCAAAACTTTGAGGTAAATTAAGTACCCATGTCTGAGATGAGGGATAAAGGAACCCCATTCAACTGGACTAACTACCAGATGTAGAATCTAGTATAGTCCTCAACTGAATCGGTAGTTTTGACCGGATGAAAATGAGCTGCTTTGGTCAACCTATCCACAACCACCCAAATAGAGTCATACTATTGGCATGTACGAGGAAACCCTATGATGAATTCCATATTGATCTCTTCCCACTTCTAAGTAGGGATACTAATGTCTTTTAGCATACCTCTAGGTCTCTGATGCTCAACTTTCACTTGTTGACAATTTGGACACTTAGCCACAAACTCCGCTATGTCCTTCTTCATGCCATTCCACCAGTAGACCTCCCATAGATCACGATACATCTTGGTGGCACCTAGGTGAATAGAATACCGAGATCTATGAGCCTCGCCCAACATCCACTCTAGTCATCAACACCCGAAGAACATAAATGACCCTGATATCTAAGTACACCATCTCCCCCTTGGTAGAAAATCTCCACTTTCTGAGTCTGGACCGCTTCCTTTAACTTAACCAAGATAGGTTCCTCATCTTTCCTAGCCTTGACCTTGGTCACCAATGAAGATTCTAAACCATTCTGAATAATAAAACCATTATTTGTCGAGTCAACAAGGAGAACCTATAAACGAGCAAGCCGATGTACATCCTTTACCAACTCCTTCCTTCCATCCTCAATGTGAGACACCCTCTCGATGAACAGCCTACTAAGGGCATCCACCACTATATTGGCCTTGCCTGGATGATAAAGGACACTTATGTCATAGTCCTTGAGAAACTCTAGCCACCTCCTTTGTGGAAAGTTTAGGTCCTTTCGAGTGAACACATATTGAAGGCTCTTGTGGTCCATGAACACATCCACATGCACCCATACAAATTGTGCCTCCAAATCTTCAAGGAAAAAACCACCGCCGCCAACTCGAGATCATGGATAGTTTTTCTCACGAGTCGGATAATTTTTCTCATGAGTCTTAAGTTTTATAGATACATAAGTAATGACTTTACTATGCTGCATCAACACACAACCAAGACCAACTCTAGAGGCATCACAATGCACAACAAATCCATCAGTGCCCTAAGGTAGAGTCAATACTGGGGCTGATGTGAGTCTAGTCTTTAACTCCTGAAAAGTCTTCTCACAGGCATCCGATCACTTAAATTTGACTTTCTTCTGGGTCAACTTAGTCAATGGTCCTGTAATGGATGAAAATCCTTCAAAAAACCTCCTGTAGTAGCTAACTAAACCTAAGAAGCTCCCGATATCAAAAGGACTAACTGATCTAGGAAAATTCTTCACTGCCTCTACCTTTTGAGAGTCCTCCTGCACACCCTCTCTTGACACCACATGACCTCAAAATTCTACTGAGTTCAACCAACACTCATACTTGCTGAATTTAGCAAACAGCTGACGATCCTTGAGAGTCTATAGCACATTCCCCAAATAAGAGGCATTTTCCTCCTCGCTCCGAGAGTATATGAGAATATCATCTATGAAAACAATTACGAACATATCCAAATACGTCTTGAATACCTTGTCCAATAAATCCATAAAAGCTACAGGAGTATTTGTTAGTCCAAAAAGACATAACTACGGACATGATGTCGCCCAAGCGCACGTGATCATCAAGTAATATAGGATTGATTAGTCTAGATATCGTACCTACAGAGACTTGTCAATTTAATCGTTATAAGGTTATCACTTTGATTTCACTAATCTACAAAATAGTTAAAATGGAGAGTGGTTTGATAAATTAAACTATCAAAACTTAAAATATAAAATAAACTAAAAAATGATTATGAGCTTGATTGTATTTCAATGATGATGAGAGTTAAGGGAAATGGCACTTGGTCGATTTCAAGCTTACTTTTCAAGACATAATCACACTAGTACAATTCTTCCTATGGTTGTTAGTTGCAAGTTACTATCCCATTCCTTGCCACTATCCCTAGCATCGAAGAACTATTTCATGAACCCTAATGCCTATATTCCTATGGTCGCAAGAGAACAATTAAACGATGATTATGCCTACTTGTATTTCAAATAAACGGGGTTGAAGGGTATATCCCTATCCTCAACAACAACTTTTATCCTATCACTAATAGGCTCAAGGGTCTTTGAATTCCCATCAGTATTTATTTTTAACCCTTTTGATTCGTTTCCCAAGTTTAATTGAAAGGAAACGGAACAAGGTGATCAATCTCATAAATAATAAATTAACACAAATAAATACAAACAACCATAATTGTAGAATTTAAACTAGAATAAATTAGTCTTTCAAATATTCAACCATCAACCATGGACATAGCCCTAGAATATAAGTTTAGCCACTCATAGACAAGTGGAAAAATGAATACTTAGTCATCATCATACGAAAATACAAGTAAAGAATAGAAAAACCTAGTGTACAACTTTGTCTTCCTTCCAAACATCTTACAAGCCTCCAAAAATGAACTATGGAATGTAAAAAATGATCAAAGATAGCTAACAAACGACCTATGGAATGTATTTATAGATGAGCCATCAAATGACTCTTCTACCCTAACTTGGCTTTAAAATCAACATTTTCTGCCCCGGAATGACCCTGGCGCGCCACCTCACTTACCTCACCATAATGTTAGTCAAATTTCCAACAATTTTAGCTCCGGAGAGGCCCTGGCGTGCTTCCCCCTCTATCTCGCCAAGGTGTTTGTCAAATGTCTCCAAGTTTAGACACCTCTGGCGTGGGACACCTCTGGCGTGGGGCACCACTCATCTCGCCAAGTTTTGTGAAGTGCAATTCTATGAAGTTCAAGGGCGCGCCAACCGTAGCACCAAACTGAAGTCTTATTTTTTGAAGTTCGAGACTTAGTGCGGGGCACCAGCCATAGCAGTAGGCCCTTCAGCTCCTCAAATCTTCACTCCTAGGATAATTTTGAGTCCAGTTTGCTTAGTTTCATAATTAAATCAAGTTAAATCATTTGTTAGCACATAAAACACACAAACACATGAATTTAAGTATAAATTAAGGATAATGAACTCAAAACATGACCAAATATGGGTAAAAACATGGCATTGTTCACCATGCCCAACATCACCACCCCACACTTAATGCATTGTCCGTCCTCAAACAATCCTTAAAACATACTAAACTCATGTTTCACCATCACACTTGACACCTCTATCAACTCATACTCAACCAACTAGCATGGAGCATACATAAAGTGGTTTATCATAAGTAACAAAATTTCATCAAGCACATATAAAAGTTTCACGATCAAAATCACACAACTTCTATGAATGACTCATCTTTTCAATACAAAGGTCCAGCATGATTAAATGTGACACATGCAGCAAGTAGTACACCGAATTAGAACACTTATGCCCCTCACTTTTAGTGATGTTCCTCTCTCAAATTCAACAATGTAAAGACATGGAACACAATAAGTAAGGCACACTCACACTCACAAATGATGTAATGCATATATGTAATATACCATAGGCTTGTCGTTCATGTACGTTAAGACTACCTAATTGCTTTAAGAGATTAAGATCACAAGAAAGTTTTTCGGTTGTAATGTTAGCTAAAGGACGGGTAGGATTTATATTTCAATTAATAGTGACTACAACTTTAAGCGCTTTTTAGACATATTTCACTTTTCTTGTCCACCACCTCTTTTCTTGTTTGTTAACCTATCATCTACTCAGCCTTCTCTTTTCTTTTCATGCCCCATTTTTCACTACTTCGCTGCTAATTTCCTACTCATGGAATAACTAAGGATTTTGCAATTAAAGCTCTATTTTGCATTTCCCTAGTAGCAAGTAGACAACACAATTTTATAGGCACCCTTTCTTCTCACTTTTCCTTTCTTACCACAAATTTTTCTTTTTCCCTTGCAATATTGTCAGGACCTGAGCATAGGCCCGAATCGAGACATGGGACAAGGATCCCCGAGAGACTCTAAGTGGACCCATGGAATGAACATACATCTAACTCAACCAAATAAAGCAGCAGGCTAAACATAATAACATGGAAGAAATTCGAACATAACATGACAATATGAATATACAACCCAAGTCTGAAACATAATACAATCTATTGTCTGAAAAGCCTCTAAGTCTGATGAGTTGATGGGACAAGACCCCAACTAACTCTCCAAATATGAAAACTAAAAGTACAAGGATATCTGATAACAAATGGTCCTCGAGA
This sequence comes from Datura stramonium, assembly GCA_018107945.1. Lineage (NCBI taxonomy): Eukaryota > Viridiplantae > Streptophyta > Magnoliopsida > Solanales > Solanaceae > Datura > Datura stramonium. The sequence goes on from JACEIK010002827.1 coordinate 72,457, forward strand.
GATGAGGACTCACCAATAGAGACTGGATGCTAACTCCGAAGGCTGGCTAGTGACGGGGCTGAGTCTGAAGATCGGAGCCTATATCATAAAATGATACAGGATAGAGTATGTGATCGGTACGTGGAATGTGCAGAGCATGCAAGGTAAGTAAAACCTATTAAGTAAGTAAAAATCATTTAAAACGTTCATAATGTAAGGAGGGATAGATATAGGCTGCATATCGGGAAGTAGGTCAATACCAAAATCAATCTCTCACTTGGGAGGGATTCCTGGTAGATCATCTGGGAAGACTTATGGATACTCACATACTACTGGGACTGACTGGATAGTCGAGGTCTCAGACGTGGCATCCTTAACCCTAACTAAATGGTACACACAACCCTTGGAGATTATTTTTTCTGGCCTTAACGTAGGAAATGAAATGAACTACAGGCACAGCTGAACTACCCTTCATTCTATGACTGGCTCGCCCGAAAATCTGAACTCTACTGCTCGGGTTCTACAATTAACTGAGGCATAACATGAAAATAGCCTATCCATGTTGAGGATAACATCAAAATCGGTCATGGCTAACTCTACTAGATCAACGGAGGTGACTTTCTGAAGGACTGTGATCGGGAAACTTCTATACACCCGTCTAGCCACAATCGAATCACCTACTGGCGTAGAGACTGAGAAGGGTTCTGACAAGATTTTGGGACTGACTCCGAAATTACTAGCCACATAAGGGGTCACAAAAGACAAGGTAGCCCCCAGATCTAACAAAGCATATACGAAAAGATGGAAAACTCATAACATACCAATGGCTACATCTGGGGAGACCTCCTACTCCTGGCGAGATGCTAAGGCATAGAATCTGTTCTGGCACTGACTGCCACCTGTGCTACTAGATGCGCCCTGCTGAGATGGGCGGGCTGGTGGAGATATTGAATTGGAAGATGGGCCTCAGCCCCTATTGTCATGACCCGGACGTACATATGGATCATAAACACGGGACAAGAAGCCCCGATAGATCCCAAGTCAACCCATGGCATGAGAATACATCTAATTCATTAACATAAGCGGAAGACTTAACATAAGAGAACATAAACATGTCATAAATACATAGAAAGGACCATACATAATCCATACGTGACGGCTGAATACAACTGGTAGTTTGAAAAGCCTCTAATCATGATAGACGGGTTGATGGGACAAATTCCCAACTAACCCTACGATACTGAAAGTGAAATAGAAACAATATTCCAAACATATGGCCCTCGGAACATGAGAACTCACCAAATAAGATGACGACAAACTCTGAGAAGCTACTGAAGAGGGTGAGCCTGAGAGCTGGGTCTTGTATTATGAAATGATACAGCATAGAAAGTATGCGTTCAGTACGTGGAATGTACTGAGTATGAAAGGTAAGTAAAATGGACATTTAAAATATAAAATAACTCATAAATGATCAAAAGAGTAGGACTTCATGCTCATATCGTAAACATTATAATATAGCGTAAGGCTCAAGATTTTCAAAACATTCGTAATGCAATCGTAATCATAATCCTAAGAGGAAAGCTTTATTGAACATAACTTGAGCCAATATACATAATCATAAACATGCATAATTCATGAGGAACAGTGGGAGATTCTCTTAACTGAAATACCCCATATGAGCACACATGAAGCCCGACTTGTGACCCTAGTCGGGAGGGTGTTCGTACCTTGCCAAGGGTAGAACCATGAAAGGCGTGATCACACATGATAAGGGCCAATTGGGCCGGGGACAGTCATGAAGGGTCCCAAAATACCGACGGTGGCACGTAGTTTATGAGATCCGTGGCAGAACCTAGGCCTCGAACCTACTCAGTGTTCGAATACTACTCCCAAAACATGTATATAGTGCTCATAGTATAACATGCATGATTTTATTGGCTAGTTAAATCATGATAATCATAAAAATGTTTGTACATATGTGATCTAGCCATGACATAAGGCCCGTGAGTCTGCCAAAAACATAATTCATGATTCATATGGTTCATACATACTTGTAGATCATGCAAATAGCTTGAATTTCATAAAATTATAGTGGGTAACATATAAAATTCATGATATAAATCATAATTCATGCTGGGCTTATAAATATCATCAATGGGTAAGTAGATGTTACACCCCGGAATTTTTTTTGATGATTATTTGACGGTTATATGTCATATTAAGGGAATTATGGGTCGTATGTTGTCTGTAGGTGTTACACCCCATAAATTCTCGGCATGTAGATGGCCTATTCTCATGTTGGTTAAGAGTTTTAGAATGTCATACATGCTAGAAAAAAGCTCGGAGAAAGATCGGACAAGCGCCAAGTCGGCGCGTCGCAAGGCAAATGCGATTTATAAATCGCATTCCAGGAATGCGACTTATAGGTCCCAACTATATAAGCCTCCAACTTTGGTTTAAATGTTATATTTCATCTAATTTCCAGTGAAAACAAAGAGAAAATCATAGAGGAAGAGGAACGAAGGTTTCTTGATAATTTCCGTCCGATTACGCCGTCAAACGCGGTCCAAACTCGAATTAATCCTAGATACCGAACTAATCCTAGATACCGAGGTATTGAGCAGCAAGGAGCATTCCTACGGATTTAGTTTCATGAAATTCAGCCGGAGAATCGTCGTGCTACCGAGCTAAGGTAAGTGGAATTGCTCTAAATTAGTGTCAATATACTCCTAGCCCTAAAGTGAATATTTCTCCAAACTGGACTTTCGAGAAATAGCGAGTTTTCGACCGTTTTTCGATAAGCCAAAGTTTGGGCTATATATTTATCGAAAGTGATGTTTTCTTCCAGAATATTAGTGTATTTAGTTCTAATTGATATACACGGTTGGGAGAAATAACGGTTATCGACCGAGTTTCTACTCCGTTAGCCTAAAAATCGTGGGGTTTAAGGTATGTAAAGCTAATTCCTACAGCAAGTTAGTAATCCAGTACAGTAGATAGCGTGATGTATAGAAGAAAGAATTCAGAAGTTGAGAATTGAGTCCAGTATGAGTTTAGCAAGCGTGTTTTAAATTTAGCAAGCATGTTTTACATCGTTATGATATATATATATATATATATATATTTAGAATAAAAGTTAGTGTGCCAATATCAAGCGCTCAGATAACATCTCTGTTACACATAGCCAGACAGTCAAATAATATCTCAGATACGACGTAGCCAGACAGTCAGATAATATCTCAGTTCGCATGAGAATCAAGATAAATCACGTAAAGGAGTTCGTAATGAGAAATCGTAACACATATAGCATTCTTAGTTCAAACATGCTTGCTATATGGACATTGTTTGTTGAGACCTGTTTGTGTTATGACGGCACCTTGAGCGTCCTCACTCGCCCCTGGGTTGGTAACTGCGTCGACCCACCGCGAGGGTGGGTATAATGCCACTCAAGGAGTGGCATGTTGTCCGCGAAGAGGTCTAAGATGGGATGGAGCATTCCCCCATCAATGCAAACATCAACATAACAATATAGCTTAATTGTTGTGCGCTTGCGCCCAGGGGACAGAATACAGATAAAGATATAGTTACAGTTTACAGAGTTAAGTACAGGAGTCCTCCAAGCTCAGACATAGCTATTTATATCAAAGGCCATAGCTCAAGTCAAGACCTGTGGGGCCTGTGAGGTGCTTGTAGTTAGCAGACGAGTGGAGTGATTTATTTTTGGATGGTTTTGACCCGGGTAGGGGTATATAGATGGTTTGTTGGTTGGCACCTTCCGGCTTAAGGGGGTTGGTATTGGTCCTGCTTGTTATATATGTATATATATGTTATTTATTAGCTAATAGGCAAGATATCGCCACATCGACAGTATGCTCCGCCTTATTCTCAAGCATTTAAAGCCTCGTTTCAGATTTTATCAATCCAGACAGTTTCAGATATCTTCACTGTTCAGAGTTTATAGTTAAGTGTTGTTTATATTCGCCATGATTCGCTTGTTTTGCACACTTCACTGCTGGTATCGGACATTCCGTTTGGGGCGGCCAGACATTTGCCACCAGAGGTACCTATAGACGAGGAGCCGATCCTGTGATCCTAGCTGAAGCGCAGAGTCATCAGCCTGTCCTCCGGAGCTTGATATTCAGAGGTTTAAACCATTTTCAGCTTCAGGTTAGTACGGTAGGTCGGGGCCCCTGTCCCAACCATCTTATTAGTATTCTTAGAGTTTACAGCTTGTATATTTCCCTATGGTTAGTTGTGCCGGTCGTGTGGGGAATGTGCGTTTGTTTAGATGTTTAGTGTTGTTGATTGTGTTGACGGTGGGGCCGTTTCAGATAGTAGTGGTGACCTTTCCGGCCACGATGTTCAAAAGATTCATTATATCGGGAAGGTCGAGATAATCCAGACAAAGATGGTGGCCTTGTCAGCCCGCATAGGTTTCCCTATATGAGTGTGACTCTGGTTAGCTGATGTTACAGGACAGGTGGCTATAGGCCCAGTCAGCCGGAGGCTGTATTTACAGCCGTTATATAGCCCATTGATTCCATTAATCTGAGTTAGAGCCAGCCAGGCACCAGATGTGCTTAGGCTCAGTAGTCTAGCAGTCCAGGTCCTAATACGGCACCAGGTGCCAGTCATACCCCCCAAGGCAGGGCGTGACAAACTTGGTACCAGAGCAGGTCGTGTCCCAGGGAGTCTGCAAACCTTGCTAAGTAGAGTCTTTTCTATGGATGTGTTGTGCACCATATACTATAGGCAGGAGGTTGCAAGGCATAATAGGATGATTACTCTTTCTACATATTCAGTCGTGCCACAGAGCAGTATAGTATACGGTTGAGTCCCTAAAACTTACCATATTCTTTGAATACAGATACAAGTCAGACCAGTGATATCCTATCCCAGGCAGAAGATCAGATATAGCAACAGGAAAA
>JACEIK010002827.1:122011-133498 GCA_018107945.1 Datura stramonium
ATGTCTGTTGGCCACTAACCAAATATTTTCCACTATGAAATTAATTTTAAAGGTCTATTTATATATTATATCTATTTTATATTTAATAAAATTATTGATATCTTAATTAATGCCCTAAATATCAAATAGCTCAATGACTAGGATAGGAGTAAGAGGAAACTCATGCCTCCATGACATTCCTCCTTGCCTTTGCGAAATCATGCGCATCCTGGTGAATGGTTGGCCAATAGTACCCATATTGCAGAATTTTATGGGCTATGCAAATCCCGCTGTGTTGGCCTCGAACAGGGGATGAGTGGAAGGCCTCAAGTATTCTTAGCATCTCCACCTCGGGCAAGCATCTCCGAATAACCCGATCAGCATATATGCGAAATAAGTTGGGCTCATCCCAAAAAAATTTATGCACATCAGACATAAACTTCTTCCTCTGTTGAAAAGATAAGTGCCCTGGTACAACATCACTCAGTAGATAATTTGCAAAGTCTGCAAACCATGGGATGAGATCTTGTGATGACACTAGAACCTGCTCGTCTGGGAATGCATCATCCATTTCATGCTCATTTATAAGTGCTGCATCAGGTTCCAATCTGGATAAGTGATCCGCAACCTGATTTTCCATCCCTTTCCGGTCTTTTACCTCAAACTCGAACTCTTGTAGCAGCTAAACCCATCGAATCAGCCATAGCTTGACATCCTTCTTTTACATCAGACATCTCAAAGCTACATGGTCTGTGTCAAATATCACCTTAGTTCCGAGCAAGTATGCCCGAAACTTCTTAAATGCAAAAACTACAGCCATTCCTGTTCTGTCATGGTATAATTTTTCTGAGCTGCATTAAGAGCCTTTCTAGTATAATAAATTGGATGAAAAATCTTTTCACGCCTTTGACCCAACACAGCTCCTAGGGCCACACCGCTAGCATCACCATAACTTCAGAAGGCAAAGACCAGTCAGGTGCCACTATAATGGGGGCAGTGGTCAATCTCTCTTTAAGACATTCAAACGCCTTTAGACATGCCTCATAAAAAGCAAACTTCACCTCCTTCTCGAGTAGTTTACACAATGGATGTGAAATTTTGGAGAAGTCCTTGATGAATCTTCTGTAAAAACTAGCATGACCCAAAAAGCCATGAACACCTTTCACAGAAGTTAAAGGTGGAGGACTAGCAATTACCTCAATCTTGGCCCGATCTACCTCCATACCCTTACTAGAAATATTGTGGCCTAGCACTATACCTTCTTTGACCATGAAATGACACTTTTCCCAGTTAAGCACCAAGTTTGTCTCCTCGCATCTCTGAAGCACCTCGCTATAATGATCCAAACACTCCTCGAATGAATCACCTACCACCGAGAAATCATCTGAAGCAGCTTGCTAAAATGAGCCAAACTACTGAATGCTTAGATTAAATTCGATTTGTATTTAATTAATGACTTGACTAGGATTGTGTTCCCCAAGAATTCATAACCAAAAGACTTATACACTAGTGATCTATTTTGGTGTTTAACATGGAATATCGGTAAGTTAGGTTCATATAAATTGTTGGTCCCATATCTAGATGATTATCACCACACAACTTGGTTCGTATACGGGTGTACTTTTAATTTACCCTTACCCTTAACATCGGATTAGCTATCCCCGGACAAGTTCAAGCTATTAGATGAGGGTTGATAGCCTCAAATCTCCATTGTTAATCCCTTTTCCCATTCACTACCTCCTTGGTTCGGTAAGTAAGAATAAGGCAAGTCCTAACGTTTGCAACCGTCAAGAATCAATTAAAACGAAGGGAAAAACAATACATGCATTAAACCCCGTTTAAGAATCACTAAGTATTTAACCTACGTGTATTAGTTCGTCTTGGTTCCCACAACCCTAGTTATGGGTTTAGCTACTAATGCTTATATGATCACAATCACAAAATATTGAATAAATCATAATTGAAACTTACAAATTATCATAGAAGAAAACCAAGTAAATTGAATAAAACTCCCAAATTGATGAATAAATTACAATGTTGTTTTATATCCTTAAATTCAAGAACAAAATTGTAAATCTAGTTCTTGACCCAAGAATAATCGTACAACACCAAAATCCTACGTGAAAAATATTAATAATAAGCTTGCTCTCGAAAATAAACCTAAACAATGTATAATTCCAAGAAAACCTTTTCATAACTATAACTAGAAACCAGGTCATCAGTGACCACGGGCTTGGTGACGATTCGTTGGGACCTTTAATGAGTCGTGCCTTGCTAAAAATCAGTCGTCTTCAGCATTGATCCTAGTTGTGGAAACGGGTCACCTAACGACTCGTTGTGCCTGGGAACGAGTTGTTAGTCCCCTCGTGGTCGAACTCCTTCAAAATTCCAGTGTATCTCATAGTTGGTTCCAGTGCTCTGCCAACGAGTCATTTAGTCAACTAACGACTCGTTAAGTCGTTCGTCAATCTTCACTGGCTACTTCTTCACTTATTCCTCTCCAGTATTCACGACTGACTTCACGACTCATTATGTAATGAGTCGTTCCCTCAACCCATTAGGTACACCGTTTCTGCATCTTTAAAACTCAATAGTTTCTCACGACTTCAGCAATGAGTCATGCTTAGTACCAACGACTTGTGTAGTGCCTAGCAGTCACCTGTTCAATTATTTTAAGCATTAATTTTCCCAATTCACTTCCGAGCCTGTTTTCATGCAATATTAAATATAGAACACATCATACCTATATAAACATACCCAAAATATGCATAATTTCTTGGTTTTAAGCATTCAAAGTGCCGTAAAATCATGACACATCAGCCGTCTGAGGCTCGAGAGAATGGTAACTAGCGTGATGCTACTAATGCAGCCGATACTCCATCACTTGCCGAGGTCCCAGAGTCTTCATCCACTACAGCAGTAGCTCACCCACCTATTGTACCTCTCGTGCTTTACCATCCGGCCTAGTAATAATCTCGCAAGAGTTTCTTACTGACATAGTTAGGCCGCTAGCAAAAGCAAAAAAAGCAGCAACCGCACACAACACTTCAAGTAAAGGTATTGATGGAACAGGTTAAGCTGTGGGTCACGAAAGAGTTGGAGGGGCTCTCCAGTTCATCGCATAATAGATTGAACACCTTTGAAAGGCGGATGGATGAGAGCCTTGCTCAATTACAGGAGCCTGAGTTATCTAGATGGTACGTAGAGATGGAGACACTCAAATCCGAGGTGCGGGAGCTATCCGCATGACAAATTTCTGTTATCACACCACCCATGCTTTCAATGGTAGATGATGAGAGTGATGAGGAGCTACCTCCTACAGTAAATTTCATCACTAAGGAGACGGTCACGCATGACAAAGGGAAAAGACCTCGAGAGGAGGTAAGCGAAGATGAGGGTGGTGATGTACTACGTGAGCAGAAGCGGAAGAGAAGAGAGATATAGGTAGCACTGCAGCTGTTCAAAAATGAGGCTCAAGAGAGGGACGAAAGTGATGTTGTGAGAAATCGTGGAGAGACTATGAGCTGTGTGGGGTCTGAGAGTGCTCTAGTTCATCTCGGTGGCACAGGAGAGGAGACAGGAGGTGTATCTAGGTCCTCCACCGACCAAGCCATAGACGTCTAAGTCGCACATGTATGTTCCCTATTCTCGTGTTTTACTTTTTATATGCGTCGAGGACACCACATGCTTTTCTTTTTTAGGGTGGGGTGGGATACCTGTAATTTTGCTGAACATAACTCGAGGATCCTTCTTGCTGGATATCTTTTCCCTCAGGTGTTCCTTATCTAGTAGAACCGACACGTTTAGTTTTTTGTGTTTTGTTTGGTGTCAATCGAAAGAAAATTAGGTGTACATAAGGAAGTCAATAATATGGATTTATTTGAAGTGATAATGTGATACTCTTACTAAAATGTTTGTTATGTGTGTGTGTTAAGTAGACAAGCATGACCTTTGTGAATCTTTACATGGCATTAATACTGTGAAAGTGTGCACCATTGTGTGACTGTACCTGAACTAGCAGTTGGTAGAAGTGATGATGTTGGCCTGCGCATTGTGTAAGGAACGCATAATAGTTAGTTCTGTTGTGTGTGTTAATCTAGAACTTGCCTGATCAGTCATACTGAGGTATAGGATGGGAAATTAGGAAAGGATCATAGGCCGTTTTTGATGAATAGTCCACTTTATCCATAAAAGACTTACCAAATGGAAATAAATACCCCTTAATCCCAATTTTGAGCTTAAATTGACCCTTCTGTTTGTTGAAACCAATTCACCTTCCTGCTTTGATTATAATGAACCTATTTTGGCCTTGGTCCCACCTTGGAGACTGTGAACCTCAACTCAGGCAAATCGCCTAAGTTGAGGGTGGCTATCATAGGGTTGAATAAGAAGAGTAGGGTGGAATGTAATTGAGTAATTAAAAAAAAGTGTGTGCGATGTTCATAATGAAGTCTGAAATTAAAAAAGAGAGAGAGAGAGAGAGAAAAAGAGAAAAAAGAAAAATGAAAGCGAGAAAGAAAAAAATGATACTTAAAAGAAGGAAAACTACACCCGTAGTTGCAAAAGAAAGTAAGAAAATAAGAAAGCAAGGGAAACAGGGAAAGATGTGAAAAAGAAGTTAAGTGGAGCCAAAGCTAGTGTAATGCCAATGAGGGTTAAGTTACTATTCTCATATCTACCATTCCCAACCCCGAGCGTACGCTACCAGCTGAAAAACTCCTATAGTAATCCTAGTTAAACCGTTTGAAAATTGAGGTATTGAAAGTAAAGGAAAGCTTATGGTATTGAATGTGCACAGTTAAAATTTCTTTGTGAGTGTGAGTGAGCTTTTACCCAGTCCCAAGAGAAAATATCATCATTATAATATACATACATATGTATGAGTGTTGGACTTCTTTGAGGTGAAAGCATTTGGTCAACAAAATCGTCTGAAAATTGTCTGGGTCAGTGTCACAGGATTATATGCGTGGTTGCAAGTTGATAGTGTATTTCCATTCTTCGATTCCTTTGTGTAATGGTTGAAAATTTTAAATATGCACTGTGATTTGGATTTTGATATAGAGGAGGGGATATAAAATTTGATTTTATTTTGGGTTTTGATTGCCACAGGTTTCCTGTACTTCTTTTGATTGAAGCGTCCGGTTAGTTCTATTTTATTTGTTTTTGCCTGAATACATGCAAAAGTTCTAAGTTGAGGGTATTGATGTGCCGTGGTTTTACGGAAATTTCGGTGCTTAAAACTAAGAAGATATGCAAAATTCGGGTATGTTTATATGGATATAATGTGTTTTTATTGAGTATTATAGGAAAAAAGGTTCAGAATGTGAAATGGGGAAAGTGAGGTAAAAAATGGACCAAGTGTGGCTACTAGTCAGGTAACGAGTCATCGTCTCATTGGACGACTCATTCCTGGAGTCATGGGAAGAGATCAAGTGCTAAGTGCAAGAAATAATTGTACTCCAAGAGTTGAAGGCATGACTCATTACGATTGGTAATGAGTCGTTATGGGAACCGTAAGGACTGGGAAGAAAAATTGCCGAACATTTATCAGGAGACACAACAAAGGACTCAATGAGTTGTCAGGAGACTTGATTACTCCTCGTGAGATGCTAGGCACACCCATCAAGTACACTAGAACTTTTGGAGATCAGAAGCCACGAGGGACTTGACGATTCGTGTTATGACTTGACGAGTTATTAGGTGACCCATTGCCATGAAGAAGTAGTCTTCCAAGGATGACTCTGTAATGCATGCTACGACTCGTTAGAAGACCTAACGAGTCGTTACTTAACCCGTTGCCACTGCTGACTTGGATTTCGTTTTTAGTTAGGAAAAGTTTTGTATAAAACTATAAATACTTTATTTAGGTTTATTTTTGCAGTACAGTTTATTCTACAACATTGAACATTATTTTTGGGTGTTTTTGACTATCTTCAAGGGTCAAGAAACGAAGTTTATAATTTTGTTCTTGATTTTGAGGATTAAAACATCATTGGATTTTTATTCTTTAATTTTTCTGATTTTTTCAATATAAGTGGTTTCTTCTACGAATCATTGTAAGTTGCAATTATGATTTATTCTCTATTTTATAATTATGATTCTTCAATATGATTAGCTAAATCTATAAATAGGGTTGTGGGAACCATGATGAATTAACACACATAAGTAAAAGAACTTAGTGAATCTTGAACAAGGTTTTCACATGTATTGTTTTTCCCTTCATTTTAAAAGCTTCTTAACAGTTGAAAACATTAGAATTTTCCATGTTCTTACTCACCAGATCAAGGGGTTAATGAATGGTAAAAGGGATTAACAACTGAGATTTGAGGCTATCAACCCTTATCTAATAGCATGACCTTGTCTTGGAATAGCTAATCCGATATTAAGGGTAAGGGTTAATTAAGTATACACCCGCATGTAGATAAAGTTGCGTGGTGATAATCATCTGGATTGGGGACCAACCATTTAGGTGAATTTCACTTACCAATATTGTATGCTAAACACCGAAGTAGATCACTACTATAAAAAGCCTTGTGGTTATGAAGCCATGGGGAACACAATCCTAGCCAACTCACTTACTGAATATAATCAAAATTAAATCAAGAGTCTAGTCATTAGTTCTACTACTTTTTATTATTTTGTGTTTCAAACCTTCCCCCAGGAAATAATTAAGCCGATAGTATGAGCTTAATGTATTAACTAAAGTTCTCATTATATTCCTTGTATGATTTGACCCCAACCCTTGTTGGGTTATATATTTGACATCGACTGCTTTATATCTCATTTACGAGGTGTAATTCAGGTGACATCAATGAGTCGTCAAATCACCGTCATTTACCTAATGCATTTTTAAGTGACTCGTCGTTTATCTAACGAGTCGGCAAATCACCCATCATTTTTAAAGATCAGAATATCCCCTAAAAAGTCGGCAAATGACTCTTCATTTGCCTAATGAGTCGTCAAATGACTTGTGGTTTGTGGAAATGTCATTTTTTCGGACAGTCATGACGGATTAAGGAAACGACTCGTCATTTTCCTAATGAGTCATTAAGTGATCCATCATTTAAGCAGCAGTGAGAAATTCCAGTGTAATTCACGGAATAAGTAAATGACTCGTCATTCTCCTAATGAGTCATCAAAAGACTCATCATTTCTAGAAGTATGAGATTTTCTATTGAACCATCAAGGGCATGTTCATAATTTCTAAGCTCCTAAGTCTAAACTACGCCATTTTAAGCTCTGTTAGGAGGATTTTTAGAGGGTTTATCTTATCCTAATTCATTAACTCCTGTGCATGAAAGATTAGAAGTTTCACTTTTAAGATCAACCTTGAAACCCTCCAATTCTCCTCCAAATATTTTGGGCTTTCAAAGTCAAGTTAATAATCAATTTGTATAGGTATGTAGGGTTATCAATGAGAGTTCCTTTCACTCTCATGCTAAGAATTCTCTTCACTTCCATGAATTTAAGCTCTAGATCAAGTTCATGATCTTATAGGGCTTTATCCTAATTTTTATGAAATTCTTTAGATTTATTTATAGGTAAATTCAATTCATGTTTCAAAACATGTTTTAAGATCTATGCGTAGATTTTATACCTATTTTTATTATTAATTCATGGTTTTAAATTTTAAAAAATTATGCTCAATTATGCAAGTTTCATGAAAAGTCAAGTTTATGATTCTATTATGATTTTGATTCTCCTAAGCCCTAATTTATGATATGATTCCGTACAAGTACTCTTCATGAATTTATGAATTTCAAGTATGGTGATTTTATCAAGCATGTATGTTCCTCATGATTTATAAGTTTATGATTTTGGCCAACTCGCGGGCCCTATTTCATGGATAATCATGTATCTTAAGTATGATCAAGTATGTTATGATTTTATCTAGCCATGAACTTCATGAATGATTTTTCACGATTATTATATGAGCCCTTATGTGCATGTTTTTGGGGAGCAGTGTCTAGCACCGAGTACGACCAGCATTCAGGTAAACTCCATTGTCTCAGAACTATGTGCCAATATCGATTTATATTCATGGACTCTAGGTGTGTCCCTATTAGTGATATCACTCCATTTACGTCCCTTTCCTGGCAAGCCTAGGACGGCTCTGCCAACTTAAGCGAGATAGTTGGGGCATCATGTAAGCTCTATTATGATAGTGTCAGTTAAGACGAGTCCTCCCGTTGTTCCTCATGATTTATGCATTGTCATATTTACGATAGATTTACCTCNGGGGCATCATGTAAGCTCTATTATGATAGTGTCAGTTAAGACGAGTCCTCCCGTTGTTCCTCATGATTTATGCATTGTCATATTTACGATAGATTGGCTCAAGTTATGTTTTAAAAGGTTTCTCTTTTTATTATGATTATGATTAGATTATGAATAGTTCTGAAAATCTTGAGCCCTCATGTTTATGTTATGATTATCATTTCATGTTTTGAACTATCCTACTCTTATGAACTCTTATGTAATTTTATAGGTCCATTTTTACTTACCTTGAATACTGAAGACATTCAAAGTACTGACCGCATACTCTCTGCTGTATCGTTTCATGATACAAGGTTGAGAGATCAAACTCAGCTGCACCATTAGTCCTGCTTCCATATCAGTCTTGTTTAGACAATGTTGGTGAGTCCTCATCTTTCGAGGACATTTAGTTTAGTTTGTTGTTATGTTATTTCAGTTACAGACTTTTGTCGAGCTAGGTTGGGATGCTGTCCCATCAGCTCATCAGTTATGTTAGAGGCTTTTTAGACAATATGTAGAATTTCAGTTTGTCAGTGTTGACAATGTATTGGATTTATATGTATTTAGACTTCAACTTATGCATGTTTTATAATACCAGTTTCCGCTTGATGTATGCTCTTTAGCCGCTATGTTCTTGCCATGGGTCAACTTGGAGCCATTCATGTTCTAGGTCCCGTGTCTCGATCTGGGTCTATGTTTGGGTAGTGAAAAACCCCCCTCCTCTACATATCCTTGATGTTATTTATGATCCTAAGCCATAAATTCATGTCCTATATTATTTTTAAGCCTAGATCATTGTAGCAATATGTGGCTCGTGTTCTCGTGGTTGTTTCTTATAGACCAGTTGGGTATGTAACCTATCTTGATTTTCATCTGTATAACTACTATGGACTTATGATAGTTAATAGATCTTAGTTTTAGAGTTTTAATAATCATTTCCATAGGAATCTTACTGAATACGTCGTTGTAATGCCTTTTTCATTGTAGAATAGTTGTTGTGTTGTGGCATGTGGTTTGTATCTGTTCATGGAAGTAGCTTGGTGATCTATAATGTAAACATCTGCTCGATTCCTGGTCATCCATCGAGAGGTATGTTAAGGATTTTTTATATATTTTCTTGGCATGTTTCCATTGAATTTTGCATAATTGTTATCTTCATGCATGTTGGCTGATTTGTAGCCTTTAAATCGTGTCCTTTGTCTTTATGGTTAGCTACTATTTGTGATGATATTATGGTAGGAATTATAGTTTATATTTGATATTAGACTCATTTGTTTAGGATACTCCAGTGGGACGATTGAATATGTAAAATTAGATTCGCGTTGTGATTAGCATTTTTGGCGGCATAGTTGATTGTTTGTGGGATACATACATACATATATACATACATATACACACACACACATACACACATGCACACATGCACACACACACACATATATATAAATATGTATATGTATATGTAATTGTGTGTTGGTTGTATAATGGTTGGCTGTATGCATTGACTTGAATGCCGTTGAGGCTTTTCAAGTACCCAATGAGCGAGAGTTACCCCGACTGCGGGTTAAGCCCAGGGTTAAAGCTGACCTATGAGGTATGATGACTTCCTCTGGTAGCATCGAGCTTATGCATGTTTGAGAGTTGTTTCGTTATGGCTGAGCCTTCCTGGGATTGCAATAAGTTCCTCTAGAGCTTGTGTGAATCATTAACTTATAAGACTGAGAGTTATTCCGACAAGGTTAAGCTTGGTACAGATAGCCTGTGTAGCTATGAGAGGTTATGGCAAGGGTTGTGATTGATTCTTGTCAATTGTTGTTTTATATTGTACTTTTTTGTATTTTTGATTGAGTTTGTTAGCTTTGAATTGAAATATGTTAGTAGACAAAGGCCGAGATTGCTGTCAATATTAGATAGTCTAGATTGGAGTCGAGCATCATTTTGTGAGTTGTTGTTGATTCATTAGTTGGGTTGATCTATTGTGATCCCCTTGTAGTTATTTATATTGTATTCCATATTTGTATTTTTATCTTTCTGTCGCCTTATATATTCAGTACATTCTTTGTATGATGCTCCGAGCCTAGGGCTCTAAAGTCATGCCTGCAGGTGTTGATCGACAAGAAAATCATGATATCATGATCCACGTACTTGAGCAGGAGTTCTAGGTGTTGGTAAGCTCCAGGTTATTTGGAGTTACTGTTTGTGTTGTTTTTGGAGTACATATGTATATATTTGGTAGTCGTATGTAACACCCCAAAAGTTCCTAAGACTAGACCCAGATATGAAATATGAACCAGTATTAAAAGCTAAAATTTTTCCTTAAGATGACTCCATGTATGACTCATGGGAGCATGGTACGAGTCGTACCAAGAGCCATGGTATGAGTCCAGAGAATTCAGCAGATTGTGGTCTAGAAACCACGACGGAAACCCACGATTCATAAGAAGATTGTACAGGTCGTACAAAAGGGTTGTACGAAGGAATTAAGAGAGGTGTTCAGAGATTTTAAGGTAAGCACGAGCCATGAGACCAATGGTAAGATTGTATGGGTCGTGGTGAGTGTTCGTGGTATAAAGCTTAGAGAGTGACCAAAAATAGTCCAGGTACCACGAGAGGAACCTAAAGATCATAGCATGGTGGTATAAGTCATGGTATGGCTCCGTAGGATGAACTTATGAGAATAATTAATGTGGTTTTAGGTGGTACAATCCCTTGTAACATATCTTAGATTCATGGTACAGATCATACCATACGCTCGTAGGATGGAGGATAAGAGAAATAGAAATTGGTCTATCCTGTAACGGATGGTCAACACGAGTTGCGGTGGAAACCAATGACTTGTGGTATGGGTCGTTGGTACTGGACGAGAAAATTTTAAGTACGATTTTTTAGGGTCAGTTTTGTAACTTTCCATTCTTTATAATCCTAAACTATGTCGCTTGGTGTATTTTGGAGGGCAATTAAGTGAAATAGTCGAATGATTCTCTCCTAAACTCTCAAGAACAGACCGTAGTACTTTAGGGTTTTCTCTCAAGGACAAACTAAGGTTGTTCCCCATGTTCAGAATTCAAGTTTCTATCCAAGGGGTTTCCTTCTCTAGGTATGTGGGACTTCAACAAGGATCTTTCCACCCTTCTATCCCAAGATTATCACTAAACCCTAGCTTTAAAGTTTTCTAGAAATGATGACTTTGGATTTTCTTCTAATTGTAGAATTTTCCTATCTCCACTATGTTTTCATGATATATATATATAT
>JACEIK010002827.1:144593-161145 GCA_018107945.1 Datura stramonium
CAACTAACCCAACACTTGTGCATTCATTTTAATTAGAAAATATAGCACTTAAGATATAAATATATAAACTCTAAAATTAAATATGAAAACAAAGCGAAGACTATCTATTTCAACCTCAAAATTTGAATGTCATTGTATGAAGGACTCTAACTAATAGTGTTTAAGAGTATCAAAAACAAAAGAAAACATATATAATGTCTGGAATAAATGAACATCTGCTAAATGTAAATCCGTGACAGTCTGGATAGAAATTAGCTCACCCTTAGATCAAGCGCCTGGTAGCTTTAAAGATGAGGCAGAATTAAAGTCCTTGGATCACAATCTACACTTAAAGAAAAGTGCAGGAGTAGTATAAGTACAACCACTATGTACTAGTAGGCATTATAGGTAGACTCTGATTAGTAACAAGTATATGATTTAAATCAAAACAAATAAGAAATACCAGGTAAGAGATACTCAATCACTCAACTCATGAAAGCAGGGGTTCAATCATTATCAAGCAAATGGATCAACTTTAGGCCTATCAATACCAATCAATAGGAAATTTATATTTTCTCAAAGTCATACAATAGAATATCTCAATCTCATAATATAAATAAAAGATAAACAATTCAATGAAATCATGTCCAAAATCAAAATACACCTACATAGCCATGTATCTCCTCAGTATCGTCCTATATCAAACCCAATTCACATATCTATCACACAATCTGTACACATGCCAGTGGATCTTATTCTGCCCATCCAGTTATGACCTGCAGGGGACTCTATAAATTCATGTACTTTATCAGTGTGGTGTCCTCTCTCACTTATCTGGATGTCCAAATGCTCTCCTCGGACACAAGCCACTCATATTACAACCCTTTCCTAGATGCTCACCTCGGGCACGAGCCACTCATATCACAATTGCAAACTCTCAACAACCCATTCATCAACTTAGTACAGGTTTGTATATAACAAAATCCTCATCATTCAATTCATCACTCCTCACAAGTTTTATATAACTGAATCCTCAAAAATCAATTCATCACCCCATCACAGTGATATATAACTATACAACTATAATAATGAAACACAGATAGGTACAACAAAATAATAATCCACATGTCAACCACACAATTAAGGATCTTTGTATTAAATGATTCAAATATTCCTGAATCAATCTAGTCTTTTTCGGCACGTTTCTGGTATCACGACATCTGTAATGTGTCAGGAACACGCCTCTATAATATAACTATATAGCACACATCACCATATATCACTTTATACACATGCCAAAGGTTCTTATTTCTGCCCTTCTAGTAATGACCTGTAGGGGACTTTAGAAATTCATATATTGTACCAGCATGGTACCCGCTGCCACTCATTTGCTTGCCCGTATGCTCTGGTTGAACACGAGCCACTCATGTTATAACCGCTCTCTTGGATGCTCATCTCGGGCACGAACCACTCATCTTAGGATAAAACATGTTATCCACATTCATTCTCTTATTCCATATTCTATCAATTGGTCAATTAGTATGACCGCTCAGAGGTATCAAGTTACCTTCACCAACTTGGTTATACGTACCAATATTCAATCACTCATATGATAATTAAAAGAACACATCCAGCATCACAATGCACCCCAAATTCACAATAATCCTTGATAACAATGATAATTTCAGAGTTCACTTTACAAGTATGTTTAACACATCATAACACTAGCAAGAATTAGTGTCGGAAGACCAACTAAGCATGTTGTCTATCCACAATATAAACATTTCATTATATAAAGTATAATTTCTCGTAAATCATAACCTACCTCAATCGCAGAAGTGGGAATATAGCTACTCCACAGGTACTTTGCCTTTTCTTATCACCTCCGAATATTCAAAGTATGTACAGGATGTCGCTCAAGCGCATGCAAGCACACATGGTAGTCCAATAATATAGGATTGTTAAATCCAGATATTGTACCCATAGGGACTTGTCAATTTAATCATTATAAGGCTGTCACTTTATTTCACTAATCTACAAAACAAGTAAAATGAAGATTGATTTGGAAAATTAAACTACTAAAACTTCAAATGTAAAAATTAACTAAAAGGAATGCAAGCTTGATTGTATTTCGATAATGATTACAGTCTAGGGCAATGACACTTGATTGGTTTCAAGTTGACTTTTCCAGACATAATTAAAATAGCATGATTCTTCCTGCGGTTGTTATTTGCAAGTTACTATCCCATTTGTTGACACTATCCCTACCATCAAATATTATTTCATGAACCCTAATGCCTATATCCCTAAGGTCACAGGAGAACAATGAAACGACGGTTATGCCTACTTGTATTTCAACTAAACGGGGTTGAAGGGTAGATACCTATGCTCAACAACAACTTCTATCCTATCACCAATGGGTTCAAGGGTTTTTTAATTCCCGTTCGGTATTTTATTTTAACCCTTTCGATTCCCTTTCTCAAGTTCAATCGATAGCCAATGGATTACTTACAAGGTGATCAATCTCATAAATAATAAATTAACACAAATAAATACAAACAACCATAAAAGAAGAATCAAAACTAAGTTTATTTAGTCTGTCAAACAATCAACTATTCACAATGGACAAAACCCTAGAATATGAATATAGCTACTCATAGATAAGCGGAAAAACAAATTCGTAGTCATCATCATGTGAAACTATGAAGTAATGAAGAGAAAACCTATTTGTGGAACCTTGTCCTCCTTCTAAATGACTTACAAGCTTTCATGAATTGAACTACGAAATAAAAATGAGTAAAGACTACTACAAAGAATTCCAAAACTCCGTAAGAAACGACCTAAGGCCGTTATTTATAGATAAGCCTTCAAATGACGCTTCTGCGCTTCAAGAGTTGGCTTTAAAATTAGCATTTTTTACCCCGCCACAAATTTACTCTGGCGTGCCGCCCCTCCTATCTCGCCCCAAATTTAGTCAAATTTACAGCAATTTCAGCTCAAGATAGGGTCTGGCGCACTGCCCCCTTAATCTCAATACATTTCTGAAGTGAAATTCGCTAAAGTTTTAGGGCTGGCTCGCATAGCATCAGACTGAGTTTTTTTTTTTGAAGTTTGGTACTTGGTGCGGGGTGCCAACCATAGCACCAAACCCGTCAGATCCTCAAATCTTCATTTCTTACATAATCTTGAGCCCATTTTTATTAGTTTCCTGCTCAAATCAACTCAAGTCGTTTTTAGCGCATAAAACACACACATACATGAATTTAAGCATAAATTAAGGATTATGAACTCAAAACATGATCAAATATGGGTAAAAAAATGGCAAATGGGCATGAAAATATGCCCAACATCACCACCCTATACTTAAGCCATTGTTCATCCTCGAAGAATCCTTAAAAAATACCTAAAATCATGTTTCACCATCACACTTGACACCTCTATAAACTCATACTCAACCAACTATCATGGAGAAAACATAAAGTGGTTTATCATACATATATTCTCAACAAAGCACATAGAAAGATTTCACAATAAAAAGCACACAACCTCTATAAATGACTCATCTTTTCAACACAAAGGGCCAACATGATCAAGTGTAACACATGCAACAAGTAGTACACCGAATTAGACCTCTTGTGCCCCTCACTTTTAGTGATGTTCCTCTCTCAACTTCATCAATGTAAGACATGAAACACAATAAGTAAGGCACACTCACACTCACAAATGATGTAACATACCATACTCTTTCCCTTTATGTGCGTTACCTAATTGATTCAAGAGATTAAGATCACAAGGACTTTTCTTGGTTATAATGTTGGCTAAGGGACGGGTAGGATTGATATTTCATTTTATTGTGACTACCAACCTAAGTACTTTTAAGACATACTTCACTTT
The DNA here is from genome assembly GCA_018107945.1 of Datura stramonium. Lineage (NCBI taxonomy): Eukaryota > Viridiplantae > Streptophyta > Magnoliopsida > Solanales > Solanaceae > Datura > Datura stramonium. The sequence continues at coordinate 148,467 of JACEIK010002827.1, forward strand.
TCTTGTCCACCATCTCTTTCCTTGCTTGTTCACCATTCCTCTACTCACCCTTATTTTTTTTATGCTCCATTTTTTCATACTTGGCTGCTAGTTTTCTAATCCTATAATAACTAAGGATTTTTCAATTTGAAGCTCTCTTTTTCAATTCTCTAGCAGCAAGAAGACAACACAATTTTTATGGGTACCCCTTATTCTCACTTTTCTTTCCTTACCACAATTTTTCTTTTTCCCTTAACATTATACTTTGGTGGACTTTAACTTTCAAGTCTTAAAGTGCCTAAGACTACTTTGGATCAGTAAGTCTGAGGTCTCACAAAAAGAGGGATTAAGCTATTGTTTAGACTAAGAAAGAATAAGGCTTTTAGGCTTAAAGGGGTTAAGTAGGGAGAATGACTAGGAAGGTAAAAAAAAACTATAGGGAAAAAAAATCGACTTCTTCAAAGAAGTGCCTTGATCATCTCTCAACTCTCTACCAACTAGTTATCCTACATACACTAAGGCATGTTCTAGATGCTACAATATATACATACAAAGAAATTCAACTCATCTCTCATGGAAACAAGAATCTAATTAGTTTCTATAGCTAAACATTCATACAATCATATTGAATGAAAAGTTAAATTCATAATTAATCCCTAAGGATATGTTGAGTTAAATTAAAGAGATATGTGTGTCTCTAAAGGATTCTAACTCATGAAATCAAGATGATCACTCTGTTTACTCTAGCAGAGCGGCTAAGAAGAATATCAACAATCATACATGTGGATGACCTACGACTCAATCCTAAAAAATAAAAAAAATATGATGAAACTTTCCTTAATATGGTCGTCATCCATCTATCAAAGGGAAACATCATTACTCTGTTACTACAATGACTCAAACAAAACAAAAAAAATTACCCAGTTCGAAGGTCCCTCCTTAGAAAAAGAGCCGAGGCCAAAAATCGAAGGGTGGGTGACACATTTCATTTTCAAATAAATCTCAATAGACACACTCACCCTTAACTAACAAAATTCAGGGGAAACACACCCTCACCCCACACTTAAAGTCTTGCTCTTTCCTCAGAGAAACTGAATGAAAGATCATATTAGAGTGAGAAATTATTCCCCGAGGCCCTCTAGAGCCTAGCTAGCAGCATGTCTCTTGGATTCACTGGTCACACGACCTCACACATAAGCTCCAGACGTGCTCCTTAGCTTTAGTTTCGGGTACTCAGACTTCCCCTTCTCTACAGACAAAACAAAAAAAAAGTGACAGAATAAAAAAAGAATAATGATAAAAACTGCACTATTTCAATTTGGTTGGCTCCCAACAAGAGCCTGATTTAACATCGCGACACGATGCCATCAAGTTTCACCACTTTTCCTTCCACTCTGAGATTATAAATTTCACTCCTAGTTTCATTTCCAAACTCCTATTATGTTCAAGGGGAGGTGGTGTAAACATAAAGGGACCAAGTAATAGATATTGCCTCTTGCCCTTTTTGGCCATTAAGTGAGGGATGTCGTAATATGTCTTTGGCATAATGAATTTTAGAATATAGGAGAATTTTTCCTCATCTACACCTCTCTCCATAGGTTTGGATGGCTCTATTTCTAGGTTTCCAACCAAACACAATGTTGAGAAGTGTTTAGAATGAGGACCAATACGCCTTGACTCCAAGATTATGCCAAAAATTTCTTCATTGTGCTTGACATCCTCACTTTTATCCACCTCCTCAACATCGACATGCACCACCAAAGAATCATCTAACGGTTGGGATTCTTCTTCTTGTTCCATGTATTGGATAGTATCCATAACACTTTGTAGTTAGGCCCAGAAGCCTTAGCTTTTTCATTCAAAAGACCGTGCAGGTCATGGATACTTGAGTCAAATTGATCCATATCTTGTCTAAGCTCTATTCTCCCTTCCACTTAAGGTTCCTCTTGAGTATTTGCTAAAATTGTGACTTGCTATTATGCCCTGAAGTCCAAAGATCTGACACGGGAGTTGAAATGGGGAAAAGTTTAAAAACTTGCACCAGGTGCAGAACGGGTCGTGAGGTGACCCGTTGGTGAAGCCCACGAGTCGTCATGTGACTCGTGGGGAGGCCAGTCATGAGTTGGAAATTTGAGGAAAAGGGGTCCCCAAGGGCGTGATAATGATTCGTGATCAGGCCCTATGAGTCGTTAGGTTAGTCGTGGGGTGAGTCCTGGCCACGCAGAGAATGACTTTGTTGAAGCTCAGGCAGTGCACTTCATGGATGGTCACCAGTCGTGCTCACCAGGTCACGAGTCTCCATGTCTCCCGTTAAGAGCCCGGGAGCCCTGTTTAACAGTGTACTTCATGGACCATGCCATGAGTCGAGTCCCAGGGTAACGAGTTGCTAGGTCCCTCGTTGGGACCACCTGGTAGTTATTTCCTGCAATTTTCCTAAGGGTGTTTCATTAATTTCCTAACATTCTAGATTTTAAACTATGTCGTTTTGGGTTATTTTGAGAGGACTTAGAGAGGCAAAACGGTTTTCTCCCTCATTCCCACTCATCTTAAGAGAAATTCACTATAAAGTTTCCTCTCCAGGAGCTCGCAAGCAATACTAGAGTTTTCCTCCATTGCAACAGTCAAAGCTTCCTTCTTCAAGGAAATTCTAACTCAGGTATGTGGAATTCAACAAGGGGATAGTTCTTCCCTTGTGTCCCCCAAAACCCTCCTTTAGTTCTCTATAAAATGCTAGCCCTGAGTTCTCGAGTGTGAAAGGAATACATGTCAATTTTCTTTGAATTCACATAGAATAATATCCATGGTTATTTTAGACATGATTTCAATCAGCTCATGATTAAATTGATGTTATTCCCATAAAAGTGAATTCTAGCTCTGTAGATTTTCGAATGTTAAGAAATTCTTGATAATCCATGTGGAATTACATTGTTATAATAATTTTGGGTATTTTCCACTAGTTAGGGATATTGTTGATTCTTATCCCGGTGCATTGCTTTTAGCCCTAGTTCTTGAGGGTAGAATAGACTAGAAATTTTGCTGAAATGATAAATCGTGAAATTTTCTTGAGGATACTCGTATGGTGAATTCCCATATTATTTTATATACTAAATTCTCAGTCAGAAACATGATTTTCTAGCTTTAGTCAAAATATGAAAATACTCAATGTCAGTCAGAAGTGTTAGCTGATTAGTTCGACTATAGAATTTGCTAAGGTGTCAGTATTACCTCCCGGTTATTAGAATCAGATTCAGAATTCAGTTTATTGGTCCACTAGGTAGTCATGACACTTTAGAATAATAGCTCTTACTATACTTAGGACCTTAATTTAGATTACAGGTTGTTCTTAGACTGTTACGACGCTTCTAGATAAGCAACTCTGGCCAGTCTTGAACCTAGTTTCATAATCTGGTCCGATAAGACTCTCAGGGTACTTTCAGATATGTATCCCTAACTGGTCTTGGGCCTCAGTTTTGATCTATCAGCTTTGTATTCAGTTTAGGATTATCCAATGGGAGTAGGACTTAGCACCAAGCGTACCAGGGTTCCAGTGCACCCAGGTTCCCAGAACTATGTTGTCAACGTAGGTTTCAGTATTTATTTGCCGATTGGCCCCAGACTTTTTTGATCACATAGTTCATGCCTTTATACCCTGGCAAGGTATATTGGGTCCTCCCGGTGGGGTGTATACATCGGACTACACGTCTAGCTCACGTGGTTACATGTTGGTTATAGACTCTCCCACTAGTCAGTTCAGTCTAGTCTCAGTCTAGTTCAACTCAGATCATTATTCCAGACTTAGAACATGCTTAACCATTAGACAGGGTCTATCAGACCACCTCAGTTAATGCAGTTATTAAGTTAAGTAGTTTAATTTGGTCAATGCATGTCTTTTCAGCTCAACATTTCCTTTTGTTTATTCTATTGTGTTATGTTCCTCTCACTTATTCAGTACATTCAAAGTACTGATGCATATTTTTATGTTGTATCATTTTTTGATGCAGCTGCAGGAACACAATCTCTGCCCTATTAGCTTACTGTTCATTGAAGAACTCATCTATCCCAGTTGGTGAGTCCTCATCCCTCAAGGACGGAGCTTATTTTCTTTAGTTATGCTTTCACTCTTTTTATTTAGATTTGGAGTTAGCTGAGGGTTTGTCTCAATAGCTCATCAGTCTTAGTGGCTTTCAGACGTAGAGTTGTTTTTCAGACTCATATTGGTTTTATTAAATATGTATTCTTATTCTAATATTTTCAATTTAAATTTCCACTGTATGTATTTTATGTTACTCAGAATGTCAGTGTATGATAGAATAGGGGTTGAATTGGGGTCACTTGTGGCTTCAAGTACCGATTTTCGTCCAGGGTGTAAACTTGGGGCATGACAAACTTGGTATCAAAGCACTAGGTTCAGAGTATCCTCAGATGTCTGAAAGCCACATCGAGTAGAGTCATCTTCATGGGTGTGAAGCGTGCCACACTTATGATGGGGAGGCTATGAGATGTCATTAGGAAACTTCCCTGTATTTCAACTCCTTATCGTGCATTGAAATTCAGTTCCAGAATCATTCTCCTAACTCGTGCTCTGCTTCGTTTCAGAGAATTATGCCTCTACAATGCAGTAATGGAAGGAGGGTCAGTAATGCCCAATGGACTGGCCCACTAGCCCCCGCAGCCCCTCAGGATGATTTAGTATCTACCGTAGAATTTAGGGCAGCTATTCAGCTGCTCGCCCAAACTGTGACCAACCAGCTGAACCAGCAGGTGGTGCCGGTGAACACAAACGGGTCTGCAGCAGCTGCTAGGGCACGGAACTTCAACCGAAGGAACGCTCCTTCCTTTATGGAACCAAGGTGGTGGAGGACCCCGAAGATTTTATGGATGAGATTAAAAAGATTACCCGCATAATGGGTGTCAGCTCCTCTGAGAGTGCTGACCTGGCTGCCTACCAGCTAAAAGGGGTATCCCACGTCTGGTATGAACAGTGGAACGAGGGGAGACCATCAGGTGCAGGACCGGTGGAGTGGGAGGAGTTCAACACAGCCTTCCTGGATAGATATTTCCCTCGAGAGCTCAGGGAGGCCAAGGTAGAGGAGTTCATGAACTTGAGACAGGAAAACAAGACCGTAGAAGAGTATGCTCTGGAGCTCACTAGGTTCTCCAAATATGCGCCGGAGATGGTGGCTGAGCCAAGGGCTCGCATGCCAAAATTTGTAAATGAGGTGTCAAACTTGGTCCTCAAATAGTGCAGAACAGCGATGCTAATTAAGGATATCGATCTCTCCAGTCTGATTGTCTATGCCGAGCAGATTGAGGCCGAAAAACTGAGGGACACAGAGAGAAAGAATAATCGGGCAAGGACTAGCCAGTCAGATCATGGCCATTAGAGGTCCGGGGGTAGAAACCGCCCACAGCAGTAGCAGCAGCATTAGAGGGCTCCCATGCCCAGTTCAGCCAGCTCCCCTACCTTTCGATCCCACCAGGATCGGAGGGGTGGAGCATCTGGCTCTCAGTCTCAAACCTATAATGTCAAGAACAGGTATCTAGCTTTCCCCAGGTGTGGAAAGAACCATCCAGAAGAGTGTCTTCAAGGTCGAGAGGGTTGTTTTGATTGTGGACAACTTAGGCATCAGTTTAAGGAAAGCCCGTCAGCAGGACAAGGGAGATCACAATCCACCACCTCAGCAGCCCCGGCAGGCTGACCAGATCAATAGGATAACACATCAGGTATGGAGGGTGATCAACGCTAAAACCATTTTTATGCATTATCATCTTACCAGGATCAGGAGAACTCACCGGATGTGTTCACGGATATGTTACATCTTTTCGATCTAGATGTATATGACCTACTTGATTGGGGGGCCACACTATCATTCGTGACTCCCTACATAGAAGTTCAGTTTGATATCAGTCTAAAAGTCCTATCAGAACCCTTCTCAGTCTCCACCTCAGTTGGAAATTCAGTTAGAGCCAGTCGAGTGTATAGAAACTGTCCAATCTCAATCTGCAGTAAAGTCATTCCAACTAACCTTGTAGAGTTAGACATGGTAGACTTCGACCTTATTCTTGCCATGGATTGGTTACACTCTGGTTATGCCTCAATCGACTACAGAACTAGGGTCATTAGGTTTCAGTTCCCTAGTGAGCCAGCTCTAGAATAGTCAGGCAGTAGTTTATTGTCGAAGGGTAGGTTTATTTCCTACCTTAAGGCCAAGAAGCTTATTTATAAGGGATGTATTTATCATCTAGTTCGGGTCAAGGATTCTAATTCTGAGACCCAAACTATCGAGTTAGTCCCTGTTGTCATAGAGTTTCTAGATGTGTTCCCCGAAGATCTTCCCGGAGTTCCTCCTGAATGAGAAATTTACTTCGGCATAGACCTTATTCCATATACTCATCCCATCTCCATCCCTCCTTATAGAATGGTTCCAACTGAACTTAAGGAGTTGAAGGAGCAACTAAAAGACCTTCTTGACAAGGGTTTTATCAGAACCAATATCTCTCCCTTGGGTGCTCCAGTGCTATTTGTGCGAAAGAAAGATGGTACCTCAGAATGTGCATTGACCACCGTCAGTTGAACAAGGTAACAATCATGAACAGGTATCCCTTACCCAGAATTGGTGACCTAGAGCCAGCTGTTTCTCCAAAATAGATCTCAGGTCGGGGTATCATCAACTTAGGGTTAGAGAATGTGACATACCGAAAATAGCTTTTAGGACTATGTATGGTCACTTCGAGTTTGTGGTTATGTCCTTCGAAATAAAAAAATGGCCCTGCAGCCTTTATGGATATGATTAACAGAGTCTTCAAGCAGTATCTGGATATGTTCGTCATTGTATTTATCGACGACATTCTGGTATACTCCAAAAATGAGGAAGAGCATGCTAATCACCTAAGGATAGTGCTTCGGACACTCAGAGACCGCCAACTATTCGCCAAGTTTAGAAAGTGTGAATTCTGGTTGAAGTCCTTGACTTTCCTAGGTCATATGGTTTCGGGTGAGGGTATTCAGGTTGATCCTCAAAAGATAGCAGCAGTGAACAACTGGCCCAGACCTACCTCTCCAACCAAAATCATAAATTTCTTGGGTTTGGCCGGTTACTACCGACTCTTTATAGAAGGCTTCTCTTTTAGAGAATCCCCACTAACTAGGTTGACTCAGAAGAAGTTGAAATTTTAGTCATAAGATGCATGTGAGAAGAGTTTCTAGGAGTCAAAAACTCAACTCACCACTACTCTAGTGTTGACTCTACCAGAAGGATTGGATGGATTTGTAGTACACTGCGACGATTCTAGAGTTGGACTCGGTTGCGTTCTAATACAATAGGGCAAAGTAATAGCCTATGCCTCCAGACAGCTCAAGGTTCATGAGAAAAATTATCCAACTCATGACTTGGAGTTGGTAGCGGTGGTGTTTGCATTAAAGATATGGAGACATTACCTATATGGGTCTCGCGTTGATGTTTTCACCGATAACAAGAGCCTTCAATATATAGTCAGTCAGAAGGACCTGAATCTTCCCCAGGGGAGATGGTTAGAGCTCCTGAAGGATTATGACATGAGCGTGTTATATCACCTGGGCAAAGCTAATGTGGTGGCTGATGCCCTAAGAAGAGTATCTATGGGTTGAATGGATCATATTTTGGAAGGCAAAAAGTAGTTGGCAAAGGACATTCACAGACTAGCTCAGTTAGGGGTGTAGTTGGTTAACTTAGTTGAGGGTGGAGTGGTGATGCAACGCGGGTTAGACTCCTATTTGATTTTTGAAGTTAATTCCAAATATGATGAAGATCTGATTCTTCTTAAACTCAAGGAAGTGATTCTCAGAAAGGAGGTTGAGGCTTTTTCCAAAGGGGGAGATAGTGTGCTCCGTTATTAGGGTAGATTATTTGTACTGGACGTTGGTGATTTGAGACAGAAAATATTGGCTGAAGCACATAGATCGAGATACTCCATCCACCCTGGTGCTACTAGAATGTACCACGATTTGCAGGATATTTACTGGTGGAACAGCATGAAGAGAGACATCGCCGAATTCGTAGCCAAGTGCCCGAACTGCCAGCAAGTCAAGGTAGGTCATCAAAGACCAGGAGGTATGACCCAACATATCAGCATACCCACGTGGAAGTAGGAAGAAATAAATATGGACTTTATTACGGGTCTACCTCGAACCTGCCGGCAACATGATTCCATCTGGGTAGTAGTGGACTAGATGACTAAGTCAGCACATTTCCTTCCAGTTAAAACTATGGATTTAGTTGAGGACTATGCTAGAATTTATATATGGGAGTTGGTCAGGCTTCATGGGGAGCCGTTATCCATCATCTCAGACAGAGGTGCCCAGTTCACCTCACATTTCTAGAAGTCTTTTCAGAAGGGACTTGGCACCCAGGTCTAGCTCAACACAACTTTTCACCCGCAGACAGATAGGCAAGCTGAGCTGGCAATTCATACCCTAGAAGATATGTTGAGAGTGTGCGCAATCGATTTCAAGGGAAGTTGGGATGATCACTTGCCTCTTATCGAGTTTGTGTACAACAATAGTTATCACTCCAATATTCAGATGGCCTCGTTTGAGCATTGTATACTCGGTTCATGAAGCAATGCAAAAGGTACAACTCATCAGAAAGAGATTGAAAACAGCTCAGAGCCTTCAGAAATCTTATGCTGATGTGAGGAGAAGAGAATTGGAGTTTTCTATTAATGATTGGGTCTACCTCAAAATTTTACACATGAAAGGGGTGATGAGGTTTGGAAAGAAGGGAAAACTCAGTCTGAGATATGTGGACCCTAAAGAATTTTGAGGCGAATTGGCAAGGTACCCTATCAGTTGGAATTACCTTTAGAGTTGGCTTATGTGCACCCAGTTTTTCATGTGTCACTATTGAAGAAATGCATTGGTGATCCAACTTCAATTGTGCGTTTAGACAGTGTATAAATAAAGGATAGTCTCTCATAGAAGGAGGTCCAAGTCCAGATCCTTAACCGTCAGGTTCGTAACCTGAGGAACAAGGAGGTTGCTTCAGTCAAGGTATTATGGAGAAATTAGCAGGTGGAGGGAGCTACGTGGGAGGCTGAAGTAGATATGATGGCCAGATACCCACGCCTATTCTCTATCGGTTCTGTTACATCTTGAGATATTAGTTTTTCCCTAGAAGTTAATTTGGTTTTCATGTTCAGTTCATGTATTAATGTTTATTTTATGTTTATGAATGTATGTATGAAAGGTAACTTCAGTTTATCTATGTAGTTTGAATCGGAGGTAGTTATTCCGATAATTTTTCGGTTTAAATGATCAGTATTTGAACATTATAATTGCATCTCTCTACTTTTCTATGTGTTTTCCAACATTCGAGCACGAATAATCCCAAGGAGGATATATTTTTATACCCCAGAGGCCCAAAGATTAGACCCGAGAGTTTAAACAGAGAAAAGTTTAAAAACTAGCACCAGGCACAGAAAGGGTCGTGAGGTGACCCGTTGGTGTAGCCCACAAGTCGTGATGTGACTCATGGGGAGGCCAGGTGAGGAGTTGGAAATTTGAGTAAAAAGGGTCCCCATGGGTGTGACAACAACTCGTGGTCAGGCCCCACGAGTCGTTAGGTCGATCGTGGGGTGAGACGTGGCCAAGCAGAGAATGACTTTGCTGAAGATCAGGTAGTGCTCTTCACGGATGGTGACCACGAGTCATGATCACCAAGTCACGAGATATCATGTCTCCCGTTAAGATCCCAGGAGACCTGTTTAACAGTGTACTTCACGAACCATGCCACGAGTCGTGGCCCAGGGTAACGGGTCGTTAGGTCCCTTATTGGGACCATCTGGTTGTTATTTCCTGTGATTTTCCTAAGTGTTTTTCGGTAATTTCCTATCCTCTTAGATCCTAAATTAAGTCTTTTTTGATTATTTTGAGAGGACTTAGATGGTAAAAATGGTTTTGTCCCTCATTCCCACTCATCTTAAGAGAAATTCACTGTAAACTTTCCTCTCCAGGAGCTCGCAAGCAAGACTAGGGTTTTCCTCCATTGCAACAGTCCAAACTTCCTTCTTCAAGGAAATTCTAACTAAGGTATGTGGGAATTCAACAAGGGAATAGTTCTTCCCTTGTGTCTCCCAAAACCCTCCTTTAGTTCTTTATAAAATCCTAGCCCGGAGTTCTCAAATGTGAAGGGAATAAATGTCAATTTTATTTGAATTCACATAGAATGATATCCATGATTATTTTAGACATGATTTCCATCAGCTCATGATTAAATTGATGTTATTCCCATAAAAGTGTATTCTAGCCCTGCAGATTTTTTATTAAGATATTCTTGATAATGCTTCTCTTAATCCATGTGGAATTACATTGTTATAATAATTATGGGTATTTTCCGCCAGTAAAGGATATTATTGATGCTTATCCCTGTGCATTGAGTTTATCCCTAGTTGTTGAGGGTAGAACAGACTAGCAATTTTTCTAAAATGATAAACCTTAAAATTTTCTTGAGTATACTAGTATGGTGAATTCCCATATTATTTTATATGCTAAATTCTCAGTCAGAAACATGGTTGTCTAGCTTTAGTTAAAATATGAAAATACTAAGTTTCAGTCAGAAATGTCAGCTAATCAGTTTGACTATAGAACTTATTGAGATGTCAGTATTACCTCCCAGTTATCAGAACCATATTCAAAATTCAGTTTATTGGTCCCCACTAGGAGGTCATGACACTTTAGAATAATAGATCTGACTAGCCTTAGGACCCCAATTCAGATTACAACTTCTTCTTAGACGGTTACAATTCTTCTAGATAAGCAGCTCTGGCCAGTTTAGAACCCAATTTTCGAATATGGTTCGATAAGACTCTCAGGATACTTTCAGATATGTATTCTTGACTAGTCTTGGGCCCAAGTTTCGATCTATTAGCTTAGTATTCAGTTTAGGATTATCCAGTGGGAGTAGGACCTAGCACCGAGCGGACCGGGGTTCCAGTGCACCCAGGTTCCCAGTACTATGTTGCCAGCGTAGGTTTTAGTATTTATTAGCCTGATTGGCCACAGACTTTTGTGATCACCCAGTTCATGCCTTTATACCCTGGCAAGGTATATTGGGTCCTACTGGTGGGGTGTATACATCGGACTACACGTCTAGCTCACATGGTTACATGTCGGTTATACACTCTCCCACTAGTCAGTTCAGTCTAGTATTAGTCTAGTTTAGCTCAGATCAATATTCCAGACTTAGAACATGTCTTACCATCAGACAGGGTCTATCAGACCACCTCAGTTAATGCAGTTATTCAGTTTAGTAGTTTATTTTTGTCATCACATGTCTTTTCAGCTCATCATTTTCTTTTATTTATTCTATTGTGTTATGTTCCTCTCACTTACTCAGTACATTCAAAGTACTGATGCATACTTTTATGCTATATCATTTTATGATACAGCTGCAGGATCACAACCTTAGCCCCGTTAGCCTACTGTTCACTGAAGAACTCAGCTATCCCAGTTGGTGAGTCCTCATCTCTCGAGGACGGAGCTTATTTGCTTTAGTTAGGCTCCTCCCTGTTCAGTAAGTTGCTCACTTATTACTTCCATATACTCCAAGATCATTTTTTTCATATTGCTTATTTGATCTTGATGTTCCTCCTCTTCATTATTCCTGTAAGCATAAAAAATAACAGGAGGATCGTAATAGAGGTTTGGTGAAGGGGAATAAAAATTTAGGCAACCACTCCAATGGCCATCTAGACCACCACATACACCACAAGTATTATAGTATTGCCATAAGTAAGGTCCTCCACAATTCAGACATGGATCACCAAAATATGAATACCCAACATTCAACTCATTTACATTCCAAGATGTCATGTTAAGATGAGTGGTCAAATACTAAAAAAAAAGAAAAATAGAAATCTATACCATATGTACATAATAGTGAAATAAAATTCTAACCTACAAATGATTAAACATATTCAAGTCCCCGATAATGGTGCCAAAAACATGATGTCTCCCAAGAACACGTAAGCGCACATGGTCGTCAAGTAATATAGGATTGTTAAGTCCAGATATCGTACCCATAGAGACTTGTCAATTTAATTGTTATAAGGTTTTCACTTTATTTCACTAATCTACAGAAAAAGTAAAATGAAGATTGGTTTGGAAAATTAAACTACTAAACCTTCAAATGTAAAATTAACTAAAACGAATACAAGCTTGATTGTATTTCGATAATGACAGACTAGGGCAGTAGCACTTGGTTGGTTTCAAGTTGAGTTTTCCAGACGTAATTAAATTAGCATGATTCTTCCTATAGTTGTTAGTTGTAAGTTATTATCCCATTTGTTGCCACTATCCCTAGCATCCAAGAGCTATTTCATGAATCCTAACGCCTATATCCCTAAGGTCGTAGGAGAACAATGAAATGATGGTTATTCCTACTTGTATTTCAGCTAAACGGGGTTGAAGGGTATATCCCTATCCTCAACAATAACTTTTATCCTATCACCAATGGATTGAAGGGTCCTTGAATTCCTGTTCTGTATTTATTTTTAACCCTTTCGATTCCCTTTTCAAAGTTCAATCGAAAGCTAACGAATTATTTACAAGGTGATCAATCTCACAAATAATAAATTAACACAAATAAATACAAACAACCATAAAAGAAGAATCAAAACTAAGTTTATTTAGTCTGTCAAACAATCAACCATTCACCATGGCCAC
>JACEIK010002828.1:18703-32633 GCA_018107945.1 Datura stramonium
CAACCCCAAAAGCTAGCTCATGAGGGGAGGATTGCCCAAGTCCATATAAACAAACCATCAGTCCATTCCCCAACCAATGTGGGACTTTAACCTACTTTAAAACCCCCCCTTCACAATCAACTTATGTGAATAACTAGATAATAACAATAAATTAGATTGTGTATTACTAACCTCTTGAAGCTTTTACCCAAATCGTCCAATTCATTCTCTAAGTGTGAGATCTTCAGTTATAGCCTCAAAAAGCTCCGAGTAGGGAATACTTGTGTAGGCAAGTACTGTTTCTCAAAAAAGTTATATTCCATGGAGGAAGAGGGTCCTATTTAAAACTACGTTTTAGGGTGTAAAACCCTAATCTTAAAATGGATAGGATTTTTTCTTTCCAAGTGATTGTAAATATGTTTGGGCTATCACCAAACCCAAAATGTGTACAACTTTCCTTCTAAAAATTTACTAAAATCTTGTAGGATTTTACTGCTTCTAGAAAACTAGTTTCTTCCTTTCCAACTTCATTAATTAATCAGGCATAACAGAGACCACAAATTTAATTAGTGAGACTTTCAATTATAGTATTAATTTATAAAATGAATGAATTAACCTACCATGATAAATTATAAATTATTTCACTAAAAATTCATAATTGCACTCCTCGGTATAATTTTAAAATCATTTATTAAATCTTATTTAACTCCCCATGTTAAGATTACAGATACCAATCAACCGAATTAAATTTCTGATTATTTAATTTATTGATTAATTTAATATTTTATTCATACAATTAACTTATTTCATGTGACAGATACAAAATTCACCTGCAGGGTTTTCACATGAAAACTTATAAGCAACTATAAAAGGGGGTTATCAATATCAAGATAGAGACATGGATTCCATCAACTAATTATTATTTCACATATGTCATTTGTCATCATCTAATCTATCGGGTACACTTTATCTCACAAAAGAGTTTCACCCTTTTGATAGATCAAGTTAACAAACAAACTACATTGATCATAATAATTATATCAAGATGAAAAATATAAGTACATTTAATGATCAAACAAACTACATTGATCATAATAATTAAATCAAGATGAAGAGTATAAGTACATTTAATGATCTAGAGAAGTTGTTTCATAAAATTCAGAACACAAACAATCATCTCTTTTTGATTCGTGATGTGCTGTGAGTTTACAATTCTTTCCACACTTAAAACTAAGAAAATAGAATGGACTTAGGTATGTTTATATGGATATAAGACACTTTTACTTTGATTTCAGAGAAAATAAGTGTTGGAGCAAAGATGAGCAAAAGAAGCCTTAAAATGCAGAAAAGAAGCCAAAGTACCAGTCTCAATACGAGTCGTACCTTAATTGTACGAGCCGTACTAAGAACCACGATGAAAGTCAGAATGCTAAATTGGGAAGAAGGCAACCTACGACTCTCAGTAAAAGTTGTACCAAAATGGTTATAACCGTAATTGGAGTTCGTGTAAATATTCAGAAGAAATTGCATAAAGGCAGAATCCTGGTGCGGATTGACTCACGAACCGTGTCATCAATGTACAAATTGTACCAGAAACCGTAGTGAACTTCAAAATATTTTCAGTATTTGGCAGAACTTCAGACACTATAGACACTACGAAGTCGTACCACAACACTCATGAAGAACTCTAGAAGATGTCAAAGTTCTCAAGGCCAAACTATGGAAGCATTGTACGACTCGTAGGATGAAGGTACGAGTCATACCAACATGCCAACACTTAGCCAAATCTGCAGCAATCAGAAACTTAAGGAAAGAAGGTACGACCTGTACAATCCTGCTATGGGTCATAGGACCAATCGTGGCACAGTCGACACCAGATATGGAAAACTCCCTGTTAGCTTAGGAAAAGATTTTTAATGTTTGTATAAATATCCTTTATGTTTTATTTTAGTTAGAGAAGGATAGAATTGGGTTAGTAGATGTCTGAATATTTACTTTTGTGAATTTTTATCAAGTGTTGAGAAGCAATTCTTGGGATCAAATTCTTGATTTCTCACATTGTTCTTGAGGTAGTTCTTTGATAATCAAATCTGATTTCCTTTCAATTGTCGCTGTAATTATTTAATTATGTGTTTGTCTATGAATGTAACTAAAAATATTACAACCATAAGAGGCTAAAAACTCCACAACTAGGGGTTGTGGGAACCAAGGTGGATTTACGAATTAGAATTGCACAAAAGTGATTCAAGACCAATGCGAAAAACTTGTATTGCTCTTCATGTTTAAATGTTTCTTAATGGTGTACAACGTTAGGACTTGCCCAAATTCTTTACTTGCTTAAACCTAGAGAAGTAGAGATTAGACCCCTTATACTTGCGGCTGACAGCCTTACTAAAAAAGAAGGAAAGATTTTTTGGATCTGGTCTTTCACTACCAATTACTAAGAATCACAACAAAGCCTTGATCTTTACGATCATTATAGTAACTTGAGTTGTGGTTACAGGATAGTTAAATTTGGAATATATTGATAACGGTTAGTTTGAAATTGCTCATGAGACCTGACCCGATGATTGTGTATAGTCATCTAATAGGGACAAACTAGTCGTTTGGATGAACCCTAGTTGTCAATTCTACAAGTAAGCATTGGGATTGATCACGTGTGTATACCCGAAGTAGCTAAGAATCCATGGGGAACACTTACCCTAGTTGTTTGCAATTCTTGATTTAAATCACAACCATAATCTTTGTTTTAATATTGTTTTATTTAAACCCCCCAAATTGGAGATAACTCACCACCAAGTTCATTTACCGGCATTAGTCTAGATCTTATCCTATTCCTTGTGGGTTTGACCCCAACCACTTAGTTTGGTTCTTTATTGACAACGTCTTCTTCATACTTTGTCAGGAAGTGTGAGTTTGAGCGTTATAAAAAAGTAACGTTGTTGCTGGGGAATATAACTAAGATTAGATTAATTGCTTGTATTTGACTTTTGGTTGTTATTTCCTGAATTATATTTTCTTTTTATTTTTAGATATCCACATGTTGTTTCTTGGTGAATGCCAAGTACTCTTCGGAGTGGAAACCCCCTAATTTAATGGATCTCGAACTTGAACGAACACTGCAAAAGATGAAAAATCAAGAGCAAAGAGATGCCTGCATAGCTGAAGAAGCTAGGCAAGCCGAGCTAGCTCGGCAAGATAAACTTCAGGATGCGGAGGATGCTCGAGATGAGGTCATAAATGCTGATCGACATGGGAGGGGCAACAGAGGTCAAAGATATTCCCCTTATTTCTTCGACGAAGATGACCCGGGCATCGATGAAGTCGGGTCAACCGGAGTAATTGTACCACCACCAATGCCTGCTGGGCTAAATTTGACATCATGAGCACCATGATTCAGTTGCTAAACATGAAAGGGGTGTTCAGTGGTCATGCAGCTGACGATGCCAACCTGCACTTGATGAACTTCGTGGGTATATGCAAGGAGTACAGGTTTCCCAGAGTCAGCCAAGATGCCGTCAGACTCAGACTTTTCCCCTTTTCTCTGTCTGGGGAGGCCACTTTATGATTATCGGAGTTGCCCAATGACTCCATAACCAATTGGAGGGAGCTCAAGAAAACTTTCTTATAGAGATTCTTCCCACCCTCCAGGATGCTGCAGCTCAAGGACGAAATTTATAACTTCCGATAACTTAAAACTGAGGCACTTCATGAAACTTGACTGAGGTTCAAGAAGAAGTTGACAAAATGCCTAAACCATAAGATTCCAGATGATAGTTTGTTGGAAATCTTTTACAGGTCCTTAAATAATAGTACTAAAGTTGTAGCAGATACAGTGGCGGGAGGAGCACTGATGAGTCACACTTGGGAGCAAGCTGCCACCATTCTTGGCAGGGTGAGGCATGGCACACCCGCGAGGCAAACATAGCGGCTGGTACATATGTTGTTGGTTTGACTACAGGCCAAAGTAGGAAAGAAGAAGAGCATGACCAGGAGCTGGCTCATATGCGCACATCATTGGATTTCCTTACTAAGCACATCATGGGAGGTGGAGCTAGAAAGGTGAACATAGTAGGGACACAGGGACAGGAGCCAGGGCCAGACCACTTAGATTCCAAGGAGGAAGAAAACTTCTTGGACAACTAGGTGGCGGGTTTCTGAACCAACGCCCAAGGGTCTAAACAATACACGTGGTGCCAGGGTTCTGGAAACCAAGGTCAGAACCAATACAGAGACAACTATAACTGAAATAGGTATAAAGATAGAAGCTGAGGTTGTGAGTGCATTGGAGAGAAGGTCAAAATTAGTTGATTGTCAAATGTTATCAAGTTTGTAATTAATTTTTGACAACATTGGAGAGAAATTCTTGAGAATTAAAACTTGGATTTCTCAATTGTTCTTGATTTTATTCACCATATTCTATTGCAATATTCACAACAGGTTTCTTTCAATCATCATTGTAAGTATTTAATTATGTGTTTGTCTATGAATGTGAATTACAATCTTACAACAATGAGAGGTTTAAACCTCCATAACTAGGGGTTGTGTGAGTTTGAGCGTTATCAAAAAGTGGCGTCATTACTGGCAGTAGTCTAGATCTTACCCTTTTCCTGTGGGTTTGACCCCAACCTCTTAGTTGGGTTCTTTATTGATAACATCTGCTTCATTTTTCTTGTCATGTTTCTTTCTCCTCGGGCATGCTATTTAGTAGAACCGTCATATTAAAGATTTTATTTTTTGTGTGATTTTTGTTTAATTAGAAAGTAGCTTAGGAGTAATCAGCCAATAAAGTGCACTAGATTTGATATTTTTGAAAAATAGACCCTGTTAAATCTTTTTTGATGAATTAGCTGTGTACTTGTGATTGCATGCATGATTTCTGTGGTTTTCTTATGTCATTTAACATATTAGCATGTGTAGTTTTTATTAAGCCATGAATAAACCAGACAGGTAGAGTGAATATAAATTATGTACCATGAGTGAGCGAGGTCTGATACCTAGTTCAATACTGTGTAGAGGATCTATAACTTGCCTTGTTTGTCTTTGCATAGGTTTTAGGATGGTTGGTTAGGAAAGGATCATAGACCATTTTTATTGAGCCCATTTGTAGCCTAAAAAATCCTACCAAAATCATATGATTCCCTTGATCCAAATTTTTGAACTTTGAATAGACCATTTTTCTTTGATCAACCAATTAACCCTATCTATTTTTATAATAAACCTGTTTTGACCCTGGTCCCTCCTTGGACATTATTAACTTCAACATAGGCAAAATGTCTAATTTGAAGGTGTCTAGAGTAGGGGTGCATAAAAGAATGCATTGGATGGATTCCCGAGCATTGAGAAGGAAGGACGCTTGACGTAAATTTTCTACTGCATGTACACTCCTCAATTAACATTAAGAACTTTTCATATCGGAGGAGTATTCACGGGGGGTACTGCCAATGGGGAGGTAAAAAAGGAAGAGAAAAGAAAAAGTTAAAAATGAAGTGTAGTGTGACAAAAGAATAAGAAAAGAAAAATTGAAAAAGAAAATTCAAAAAGTTAATGATGCATGAAAATCTTGAAGAAACACACCACACTCATACAAGTGTATAAAAAAGGGTAAAAAGGATGGAAAATGTGAAAAGAAAAACTAAAAGAGTGGAGCCACATGTATGTAGTGCCAAGGAGGGGTTTAGTCACTCAACAGATTTCATATCTACCTCTCCCAACCCGAAAGCCTACATTACAAGCCAAAGAAAGTCCTGTAGTGATCATAATC
Source organism: Datura stramonium (assembly GCA_018107945.1). Classification (NCBI taxonomy): domain Eukaryota; kingdom Viridiplantae; phylum Streptophyta; class Magnoliopsida; order Solanales; family Solanaceae; genus Datura; species Datura stramonium. The sequence continues at coordinate 24,447 of JACEIK010002828.1, forward strand.
TAACCATCTGATAGACCAAAAGTAGAGAAAATAAAGGGAAAGTCTATGGTATCGAATATGCAGTATTTGGAACTTCTTTGTGAGAGTGAGGGTCTCCCTTGTTCAGTCCCATGACATAGATTTTGCTATATCTGTAAGTGGGGAACTTCGTTTGTTGTGAGAGTACATGGTTTGTGTTTAACTTTACTAGTGGTTTGTGTGAAAAGCACTGGTGATGACTTGACTACCTGTTAATAGCTAGATGACATGTCTTGATCCCTTTTTATCTTGTTTTGTGGTTTCCTGTAATGCATATACTAATTTGGTTGATAGGAAAAGGGTCAAAAGCTTTTGGATTCATAGTGAAAATTGTGTTTGACATTGGTTGTAGTGTCCTAGGTTTATTTTCTAGTTAAGCGTCATGTTTAGTTTTTTTTTCTTTTCCTGAGGACATGCAAAAGTCTTAAGTTGAGGGTATTGATGTGCTGTGAGTTTACAGCACTTTCGACGCTTAAAATTGAGAAAATAGCATGGACTTAGGTATGTTTATATAGATATAAGGCACTTTTACGCCAAAAAAGCCTTAAAATGCAGAAAAGCAGCCAAAGTACCAGTCTTAGTACGAGTTGTACCTTAACCGTGATGAAAGTCAGAATGCTAAATTGGGAAGAAGGCAACCTACGACTCCCAGTATGAGTCGTATCACAATGGTACTAGCCGTAATTTGAGTCGTGGAAACATTCAGAAGAAATTACACAAAGGCAGACTCCTGGTACGGATGGACTCACGAACTGTGGCACCAATGTACTAATTGTACCAGAAACCATGGTGAACTTCAGAAGATTTTTAGTACTTGGGAGAACATCAGACACTATAGATAGTACAAGTCGTGGAAAGAAGGTACAGTTCATACCTCAACACTCGCGAAGAACTCCAAAAGATGTCAAAGTTCTCAGGGCTAAACCACGGAAGCAATGTACGACTCATAGTATGAAGGTACGAGTCGTACCAACATGCCAACACTTAGACAAATATGCAGCAACCAGGAACTTACCAAAAGCAGGTATGACCCGTACAATCCTTCTATGGGTCGTAGGACCAATCGTGGCACAGTCGTCACCAGATATGGAAAACTCCCTGTTAGCTTAGGAAAAGATTTCTAATGTTTGTATAAATATCCTTTATGTTTTATTTTAATTAGAGAACGACATAATTTAGTTAGTAGACGTGTGAATATCTACTTTTGTTAATTTTTATAAGTGTTTAGGAGCAATTCTTGGGATCAAATTCTTGATTTCTCACATTATTGTTGAGGTTGTTTTTTGATAATCAAATCTGATTTCCTTCCAATTGTCGCTGTAAATATTTAATTATGTATTTGTCTATGAATGCGAATTACAATCTTAAAATCATAATGTCACGACCATAACATAGACCTGGATCTCAACACGGGACAAGGAGCCCCGGGAGACTCCAAGTCGATCCATGGCGTGAGCATACATCTAACTTAATCAATAAAATGAAATACTCAGCATAACCATACATAATATAGAAAGCGAAACGCACTTCATACCTGATAGTTGAATACTACACATAGTCTGAAAGCCTCTAACATATCTGATGGGTTGATGGGACAACACCTCCAACTAACCCAAAAAGTCTGAAAACTAAACGTAAAGAGAAAATTGTTATCAACTGGTCCTCAGAGAATGAGGACTCACTAAAAGGCTGGATGCTAATCTTCGAGATGGGCTAATGACGGTGCTGGATCTGAAGATTAGAGCCTTTATCATGAAATGATACAGCATAAGATATGCAGTCAGCACGTGGAAAGTACTAAGTATGCAAGGTAAGTAAAACGAACATTTAAAATACATAGAAGTTCATAAGATATCATAAAATTAGGACAACATGCTCAGAACATAAATACCATAATGCAATATAAGGCTCATGGTTTTCAAAAAAAGCATTCGTAATTCATTCATTATCATAGTCATAAGATAAACCTTATAAATCATAATTTGATCCAAAATATCATAAACGTAACAATGAATAAAAACATGCGGAATAATGGGAGAACTCGTCATAACCGACACCATCATGGTAAAGCCTTACATGATGCCCCAACTATCTCGCTCAAGTGGGCAGAGCCATCCCTGGATTGCTAGGAAAGGGACGTGTATTATGTGATATCACAAAAGAGGGGATTCATTAACATTGTAATGTATCAACATGAACCTATAGTGGCACGTAGTTATGAGACACCAGCGTAGTCCTTTGAACATAGGGCTACTCGGTGCTAGACACTGCTCCCAAAAACATCCACATTAGGCTCATACGTAAATTATAAACATCATTCATGAGATTTATGGCTAAATAAATATTTAACATCATTGATCCCCATTTACGTACATGTTTAGCCATGAATCAAGGGCCCTTTAGTCAGCCAACATTATAAATCGATCAATCATGAAATCCATATCATAAATCGTAAATCATTCTTGAACATGTGGGCATTGCCCAATACTTTAACATGCTTGAAAATACTCAATTCACTTGAAAACATGATTATAAACATGGGTAACTTAAACATGCTTTTCATCATCAATACTTCATCATACATGAACATTCATCATACATGAACATTCATTATAAATCTTAACTTTCATAAACTTCTCATAATTGGGAAATTTAAATTTGAAAAGCTTGAAACATATTTTTGATGAAAACAATGTAAAACTTTCCCATGATTCATAATTCAATAGTAAAAATACATTTAAATCATACCCATATAGAGAATTAGATATTTCATGCATTGGGTTAAAGTTCCATAGAATTAACATAGGAAACCTCATGATTTTTGAAAGATTGGGCATGGATGTAAAAGGATTCACCCACTCATAATCCTATATACCTGATTAAAGTTGATTCTCACACTTACTTGATTTCCCAAGAGGAATTTGAGAAGAATTGGAAGATCTTAAACTTGATCTCCTCTCTAACTTCCTAACCTTGCATGCATGGATTTAGAATAGGCTAGAATGGCTTATCCCACCTTAATACACTTCGAAAAATGGTTTAAAATGACGTAGTTTAGGACCCTAAGACTTAGGAATGATGAGAATACCCTTAGTAACTTCGCAGAAAATAACTGCTCGTCAGTCCCCATGAGGGACCTAACGAGTCGTTTCCATCAGCCACGAGTAATTACATCAATCCTTGCGTACACTGTCAAAATCTCATGTGTAACTCATGAAGGGCCATCATATGAGTCGTTACTGGTGACCACGACTCGTGGTCACCACTCGTTATCTCCACTACCTCGACCCTATATCATTACTTACCTGATGACCATGATCCACCCAACGAATCGTGGTGTCTGACCATGACTCGTGGGGTCTATCCATTAGGTGCACTGCCACTCACCTTTCCCTCTTTTAATTTTCTTGGCCACGGCTAACCTAACGATTCATGGGGCCTACCACGACTCGTGGTCATGCCCGTGGTGACCCCATCAACAACTTTTCAACTCAAGCCCAGTACCTCACCACGAGTCATCTCACGACTCATGGCCTTCCCCAAGGGTCACAGAATGACTCATTCTGTGACCTAGTGCAGATTTTACAAATTTATCCTTTTCCACTTTCGGGTCTAACCTTTGGCCTTCTAGGGTATAACACATGAGAAGCTAAAACATCCACAACTAAGGGTTGTGGGAACCATGACAGATTAACAAATTAGGTTTTCACAAAAGTGATTCAAAACCAATGCAAAAAGCTTGTATTGTATTCTCTTCATGTTTAAACGTTTCTTAACGGTGTACAACGTTAGGACTTGCCTGAATTCTTTACTTGCTTGAACCTAGAGAAGTAGAGATTAGGAAAAGAGAATCACAACAAAGACTTGATTTTTACAATCATTCCATTAATTTGAGTTTTGGTCGAAGGATAGTTAAATTTGGAACATATTAATATTGGTTAGTTTGAAATCACTCATGAGATTTGACCCGGTGATTGAGTATAGTTATTCAGTAAGCACAGACCAGTTGTTTGGATGAACCCTAGTTATCAATTCTACAAGTAAGCATTGGGATTGATCACGTGTGTATACCCAAAGTAGTTATTAGCCTATGGGGAACACTTACCCTAGTTGTTTGCAATTCTTGATCTAAATCACAACCATAATCTTTGTTTTAATATAACTTTCTTTGAACCCCCCAAATTGGAGATAACTCACCAAGAAATTCACTTACCGACATTAGTCTAGATATTACCCTATTCCCTGTGGGCTTGACCCCAACCTCTTAGTTGGTTTATTTATTGACAACGTCCGCTTCATACCTTGTCAGGAAATGTGAGTTTGAGCGTTATCAAAAAGTGGCACCGGAAGATGAGGACGATGTTCCGAACCATAAGATTCCAGATGAAAATTTGTTGGAAGTCTTTTATAGGTCCTTGAGCAACAGTACCAAAGTTGTAGCAGACACAGTGGCGGGAGAAGTACTGATGAGTCATACCTGGGAGCAAGCCACCACCATTCTTGACAGGGTGACAAAATCAAACAAGGCATGGCACACCCGGGAGGTAGACGCAGTGGCCGGTACATATGCTATTGGTTTAACTGTATGCCAATGTAGGAAAGAAGAAGAGCGTGACCAGGAGCTGGCTCATATGTGCAAATCGTTAGATATGCTTACTAAGCACATCATGGGAGCTGGAGCCAGAAAGGTGAATGCAGTGAGGATACAAGGATAAGCGCCAAGGCCATACTACTCAGATGCTGAGGAGGAGGCAAACTTCTTGGACAATCAGGTGGTGAGTTTCCGAGCCAATACCTAAGGGTCTGGAAAAGACACTTGGCGCTAAGATTCTAGAAACCAAGGTCAGAACCAATACAGAGACAACTATAACCGGAATGGATACAGAGATAGAAGCCTAGGTCATGAGAGCGAAGGAGACTGGAGAAGGAATGATGGCTACTGCAACGACCTAGATGGATTGTACGTGCCTTCTAATGCACGTGAGGGGGAGGCTGGACAGTCAAAGTCAGAGAGCATGATGGTTGAGATGATGTAAAAGGTGAGATCCATAGATGATTAGTTGAAAGACATCCATAGTGATATATCAAGCATGGGTCAAAGAGTGGAGTCACATGCGACAGCTATCAAGCAGATTCAACAACAACTAGGGAAACTGTCAGCATCTATGAACCCTAGGAAAAAGGGTACACTACCTAGAAACGCAATCCAAAATCCAAAGAATGATGGTCACTGTATGGATATGATGACTAGGAGTGGAAAGACTACTATTGACCCCCCTCTATCAGTTGTAGATGAAAGGAATAATGAGAGCATGATTGAAGATGAGGATGATGTCGCTGAGAAGGAACATAATGAGGATGCTGAGTTGCCTGAGGCCTAAATTGTTGAGAAAAGGCATGAAGTTGAACAATGAGCAATGCAAACTTACAAGTCTATTACGCGACCACCGCCTCCGTTCCCTTAAAGAATGAAGAAGAAGGCAGAGAATGGTAAGTTTTAGAAATTCTTGTCAATGCTCAAATAGTTATCTGTAAACATATCATTAGTCAAGGTGTTGGAACAAATGTCGAGATATGCTAAGTTTATGAAGGACCTTGTGACGAAGAAGAGGTCCATGAGCTATGAGCCCATTGATAATGTACACCATTGTAGTGCCATAGCTTCACGGGTCCTAGCCCAAAAAAAGGAAGATCCAGGTGCTTTTACCATTCCATGCACAATTGGCGATGTTGAGTTTGCAAGGAAACTCTGTGATCTGGGATCAAGCATAAATCTAATGCCACTGAGTATTTAAGCAGTTGGGCTTGGGAGCCCTACACCGACTACCATGCGGTTGTTGATGGCTGACAGAACTGTGAAGAAGCCTGTGGGGATCCTGTTCGATGTGTTTGTCAAAGTTGACAGATTTATATTCCAAGCAGACTTCGTGATCCTTGATTGCGAGGTTGATTATGAGGTCCCCGTCGTTTTGGGACGACCATTCCTTGATACTGGGAGGGCCCTAGTAGATATGGAGGATGGCCAGTTGAAGTTCAGACTAAATAAAGAAGAGGTCACATTCGATGTTTGCCGGTCAATGAAGCAACCGAAGGAATATAGAGTGGTCTCAGCGATAGAAGATGAATCTGAGTTCCTTGACGAAGTCTGAGTAGTAAAGAGACTTGCGTCGTGCCGCGATGTTAAATCAGGTGCTTCTTGGGAGGCAACCCAAGTGGTGATTTGGTGAATTCTAAGTAATTGATCCACCTGCGTCGTGCCGCGACATGACTTAACTAATGTATGTGTCGTGTGTAGGGGAAACAAAAATAGGTGGCAAAAAAATTGCTGAAGAGGCAAGTGTTATGGTTCTTAGTATGACTCGTGAGAGGGTTGTACGAGTCGTAGCATGAGTCATGGTGAGAATCAGAGATGTACTTCAGTGTATAAGTTCAGGGTACGGTTTGTTCTACGACTCGTAACGTCATTGTACGAATCGTAGTACTCATTGTGCCTATGAACTATGCAAGGTATGGACCAAAATGGAAGAAAGACCTACGAGTCATAGTATGAATCATATCCTCGTAGTACAAGTCATAATATGTTCTCATAGGTCCACAGGTAAGTTTCTCAATCTCTTTGTTACAGGTCCAAGGACGAGTCGTAGGGCCTTCCTGCGACTTGTGGTACGAGTCGTGATGGGTCAAATTTTTTAAAGACACTCGACTCGGCCCAGATTTTTTTAGACCTTCCCTATAACCTATTTAAACTCAAAACAAATCGTACCCTTCTCCCATGCACTCAAAATCAAAGTCACGATCAAAACTCACGACTCCCTCACACCCGTAACTCAAAATCAAAGATCAATCAAGCTAGTTCTTGCTTAGTTAACACCGAAAATCCCAATTCCAACCCTAAATTTCTGATTGCCAGTCGAAGTAAGCAGTTATCAAGTAAGTATATTTCTTTGAATTTGATAAAACTTGTATGCTTGATGTAACTATGCTAAACCCCCTGTGAGTCTGTGTTGTTTCTTGAAAATTTTGAAAAAGACAATGATCAGGGGTATGATTGAGCCATGTGTGACTGGGAAAGAACTTGAATTTGATGAAAATTATGCACTGAACCACTAACAATTTAGTTATGGGTAGTGATTAAGAAAGGAAGGAATGAGCAGTTGTAAAATGGGTTAAAATGCATGTCTAGACTTGGGGAATTATGGGTACCCAAAATGTAAAATAGAACTACCTGTAAACTGAACCAAAATTGAAGCAGGGACAGGTTTCACGATCCTTCTTACTACTTGTGGTTACACACTACGACTCGTAGGATGGCTCGTTGGGACTGTCCCAAGCAAAATTTGAAAATACACAAGGTACGAATCCTAGTACAGCTCGTGGTTTATTACTACGAGTCATACCTGGCAATCGTACCAAAAATCTAAAAAGGGTCAAGTCCACAAGTGAAAATATGATCCTTCCTACGACTCGTGAAATCGGCTTACGGGTCATACCATGAGTCGTGAAAAAATACAGAAAAATTGGTGAATAGGGGTATCCTCATATGACTCATGGTACGAACCGTACCTTTATGGTACGAGTCATACCTCAAAGGCGTAACACTAACCTGAGACATTACTAGTCTCAATACGAATCATACCTCCAAGGTACGACTCATACGATTGACCCGTGATAAACTTCAGAGGACTTAGTTCTTGCTGTCTTTTTCTCAGTTATGGAATTCGAACCCTCTTTCTCTACAGGTACAATGACAATGAAGTGCAAAAGCATCAAAGGCAACTGCACGGAGGACATTACTTGATGAAACCTCCGAATCTGATCAAGCAGGTAGCTCCACTAGTGGTTTAGTAGAGGAGTATAGGGTCGATACATCGTAGACTGACGGGACCCGAACCACTAGGGAGAAGGCCAAAGCCCAAGTTGTGGCAGCTACTGCCACATCTACCGGAGCTCCCCAGTCTGGGGAGGGAGCTAAGGAAAGAGATTAGGAGTCAGAGAAGAGGCTCTAACGCAGAAGAAGGGTCCGAGAAGACCCAATTCGGAGAGGCAAGTAGCGGTGCTGGTTTAGAGAAGAAGGCACCTGTTACACCCCGTAAATTCTTGACATGTAGATGGCCTATTCGCATGTTGGTTAAGAGTTTTAGAATGCCATACATGCTAGAAAAAGGCACG